>DWHQ01001138.1:0-11466 GCA_018247955.1 Eurytides marcellus marcellus | reverse complement strand
GAGCACGTGGTAAATCAGCACTTAAATTTGTTAATTATAAATTAACAAATTCATTGGTGCCGGCACCGGGATTTGAATTCATTCAGTTCATTCATGCCTGAGTATATATTGAATTAAAAGCGAAGACCAGTTATAGTTTAGGGTTATTAGCAGCTATATATGTATACTCAATATATTACGGATTACTGAATAGCTTACTTCTGTAAACCTGTTAAAATTTTATTATGCTTGGCTAGTACACTAGTATTGGCCAATGCGCCACTTATGTTGTTAGCGTAGTTACGAACAGTTGCGCAACAACACAATAAAGAAATTACAATTTGAATATATAACTATATTGGTTATAGTTACGTTATTCCCAACGTGTGCTGAACAAGCCAATATTGGAATCGTAAACTGAATTGTAAGAGAAATAAACTTGAAACATTAGAATTTATACTTTGCAGTCTTTTAAAAATATAGATTAGGCTAGTATTACTTTAATGTTATTTGAAATTTCACTTTTATGCACTAAACATATAATTTTTTGTTTGGACTATTAACTCTAAAAGTTATTGGCAATAATACTGAAAAATTACTACAATAATAGGTTAAGATAAAACCATCTTAATAAATTTTTTAATGATTGCAGACTTTCCCAGTAAAAAAAAACTAGCGATTTGTTGATACGGGCTTTTAGCTTAAACAAAAGACAACACGAGATTGCGTATTAGATAGGAAAAGTACAATTATTTTAAGTTGCAAGTGGCAATATGTCGGAGTCTCTGTCAATTTAGTATATTCGTTGGGAAATGAGAGAATCACAACATATTAGGTAGCAAGCAAAAACTTTAAGTTATTTCTAAGTGATATAATATGTCGCAATATTGCCCAACATCGAGACGTGCTTTCAAAAGTTTTGCGCTCAAACAAATGAAGTGCGACGCAACAATCGGCTTTCGCTAAGACAAACAGAGGATGTGGCCGGCATTATCGCCCGCTGAATGCCCCGATAGTTTCAACACGACATTGTTTCGCCGTTTTCCTAAAATCACACGTTTAGAATAGACAATTCAGTGTATTAATAAATATTCAGGGCGGCGTTTCGATCGCCCGCGCTTTTTTGACAAGTTGGCAACTGCGGAGCGAGTGATTCTCCTCTAGTCATTCTCTAGCAAATGGCCAAAAACATCCACAACAGTTGACCTTGTATGCTTGTTTCCAGCTTAGAAACTTTACGCGTTAAACCGACTCATGTTTAAGATGATGACAAGTAGAGAAATGGTAAGATGGTTACAACACCAATGGTAACCGAACCTGCAGCTTGCTTGCGGTTTTACCCTCTTCGGATAGGTCTAGTTATCCGATGATGAATGCATCGGAATAAAGGTGCAAGTGGAAACAACTAGGCTCGTGAAATATGGTTTCATTTGCGTCATTGTAAACGTTTTTACAGTTTTAGCAGAAAACGAATGTAGCCTATGATTATGTTAAAAAAAAATGATCTGTCGCTGCTTGAAAGACAGTGAAACTAACAGACACTTCTAGCTTATAGCGTATTATAGTAAGGAATCAGCACGTACTGTACGTTGCTCTAGGAATCTACGCGTCCCTACTGTTAAACGAATCCGAATGGATACGAAAGAAACAAAAGAGAGATACACGCGAGTCCTCAACAAATCAATGGGATCCCGACGATCGACGTAGACTCTGCGCCAGGTGCTACGCGGGAAGTTCCCCTCTCCCACTCCTCTCACCTCTCCCCCGCGCACCCTCACTCACACACACACGCATAGGAAGCGCCCACGCACACAAACAAAACACGTATGCTCTGACGTAAAGCGGAGTCAGATGCAAGCGCTCGATTTATTAGCAGCGTGCATTTGCGCATGAAAAATGGCGGATATAAATATAGTGTTTGAGTGGATGCCGATCTCGATGTCTCGTTATTTATGCGACGTATCCCGAAAGAGGTTGCGACGAAAGCTCTCAGGCTTGTTCATAAGCATTCAAAAAGAAGGCCTCCGTGTAAATTAATGTATACATGCTTTATTTAAAGTGATCTCTATATACACAACGGGTACTTCCTTATATAAACTGCCCTGGTCAAACGAGCAATAGTTATAAGTTGTCACTATACCACAATGTCCAATTTTAACACATTAAAATGTTATTTGATTGTTGTTGTTGAGAGCTGTATTCGCAAAGTGGGTAACAAAATTTCCTATCCTGGACTGACAACATATCAAATCTTCTCAATACAATGGACGAACAGAACTACACTATACAGTCTTATTTGCAATGATGAAAAAAGTTATAATTGCCATTCGTTCAGCTGTTTTTATTTTTTTAGAAAATAAACATGCATGCACTATTTTGACCTCCACATTTTCGTTATATAGATCGTTTAAGGATTCTTTAGTTCTAAGTGTGACATACGGTCAGTCGTGGAATGCGTTGGTCAAGGAAGCTCTGGCGTACCGCTGAGTATCGTGGATGTTACATCCAAAACTTACAAAGAGCATTATCACCAGGTAGCGAAAGCCTAAACAATGTGTCCTTCCGGTGCCACGCTATTACATTCGAAAATAAACTTAAACAGTACACGCTCAGAGTCACATTTCGATCGGAACATCGGAATTCTTTTTTTTTTCATTTAACAGCAATGTTTGAGCAGCAACGTCTGGAAACGAAAATGAAGTTTATGCGGCAGTGTATAAGGATCACTTTGGAATTCCGAGTTAGGAGTTTTTAGATTTGCTACAGGGTTACCCGTCATCCGGTGTAAGTTGACACCGTGGGGAAGTTAGAAGCATTTCGGGTGAGCACTACCTTTGGATATTAAACTGACAATTGAAGGAGTTAAATGTGAAGTTTTTACAAACTCTTATTTGATATAATAATTGCAAATGAATCGGTTGTTGGTATGTCATTCTCTTACTTAGCAACAGAGTTTTCAGCAAGATTTTTGCACATGGCATGAACATCGCCGACTATTTTTTTATTTCGAAAATATCTCAGGAAAATCAAAAAGTACATGGGAGGGACCTATTCTATACTTAAACAAAATTGTACAGGTCAAAATGAGCAATCCATTTTAAAGTACTATACAAATAATATTTCGTCAAAACACATTATTATTAAATCGACGCTAACTGTATATCATAGCTAATTGCGTTTAAGTCTTTTCTATGCGATTTCCCTTCGATCGACCGTTCGATAAAGCCTTGGTAGAGCTATGCATACAATTTTATAATTTATAACGCGAATACTACGCGTTTAAAACGAAACTGTTTTTTATGAATTTCAAGGCCTCTTATTTAAAATTTGTGAGGAGTTTCATACACACCGTTGCCAGCTATCCAAGAACAGTACAATCGGAAGGGCATTATTATCAGATTTATATATGTACAGTATAGCGATTGTCGATTTTATACGAGATCAACACTTCGAAAGATCGACGGGTAATGTAAAGCTTAAGTTATTCTTAAGCTTGTTGCTTATTAACCCGACTTGTGTTTTCCTCACTAATTACAATAAAACATGTGTAATTACAACAAAATATAATAATAAGTACAGACTGATGTCGTTCAGCAAATATGTTTGCCAAACCTAAAATAGTTTAATTATATAACAGCTACATTATAATAGTTTAATTCTAGTATATTGATATTTGTTATTTAAATAACATGCCGACTTATTCAATTAATGACAAACACATTAAAAGATAATCATTATAAAACATTAAAATCAATTTTCAAAATCATACGTTACTCACATTTTTATTGCTTTAACTATGTTATTTATAAGGTTATTATAAGATGATCGTTATTTCGAATATTATGAGACTCTTGAAGTCACGCACACGCATGCAATGTCATAAAGACGTGAGTGTGCGTGAGTTGATTAGAAAAAAACTTTAATGGTCCACTAACTCATTTGCTTTGTGGAAACCAGCCATTGATAGCTAACCGGTTGATTTAAATCAATTCCCTTATCTATGGTCGATCCGAATGTTTTGATGTGTTTTAAATTAAAACTTTATACGAAACATAACGGCTCTAACTGTAATCCGTATTGTGAAGCGTAAATTTAATTATTACTAATTTATATACGGTCCATGTGTTAAGTTTATTTTAGTTGGAAGACATGTTGTATCTTTAATAATTGTAGATTGTTCTAGATTTTTTTTATATTTTTCCATGAGTATTAAAGTTATTGTTTGCCTTGTTCATCGAAATACAAATTATAATAATACTTTTGCTAATCCTACCTAGATGAGCCTGGTCACTTCATAGAAGATACTCAGAAATTTACTTTTAACTCAATATATACATTGAGTTTGTTTTAAAGCTTCAATTTGATAATGTAGTAATTAAGTAGCAGCTTATATACGTTCCACTACTAGGTTCAGATCGTCTTTGTATAAGGGTAGAAGAGCATAGACCATGCGGTCCCAGTGTGGATCAGCGAACATCACATATCGAAGATTTTTTTATTGTTCTTAGATATAGTTATTTCCTCAAGTTGTTCTTTTGCGTCAAATTTAAATCAGTAAATAAAAGTTCATAAAAATTAATAAATTCATTGGTATTTGAATTTGGGTTGATCGAGTGTAATGAATTAAAAGTCGGCTTCTTTCAATAATAATATCAAGACATGGTCGGTATTCGAATTCTGCCTACCCAACAAAGAGCCACCGATGCCATTCTCCCAACGACGTACGATCTCATTCAAGTTCCAGTCTAGACCCGAAGGGACCAAGCATCAGAGCGCCGAGCGGAACCATAAAAAGTCGAGTAAAAGGCGTCGAAAGGAGGCAGCGGCGAATTTCGAACCGGTTTAATGAGGGTCGAATAAATACGCTATAATGGTTCCCACGAGGTCGCTCGCGGGAACGGATGCCGCGGGCTATGCGACAACCGCCTACATCGCAATACCACCCTTTTCTGACCCCCACTAACCCTTCCAAGGTATCAGGAACCCATCGAAGCGTTGATAGTCAACTTTATCATAAATCATAAAAGTTCCTCGAATTATTTATCTAATATATAAACATATTAATGCAATATTATAATTTGTTAAAATAAACACTTTACAGACTATATGTCTAACTCGTGACCGTAACGATCGTATTTTGTGACGAACGTTTCATTTGTAATTTAAATTACAAATGAAACACGATAAAATCCTTAAATATAGTTTCATTTGAACAATAGCTCATTTAACCGATCTAACAAAAACACAGTATATAGAACACGATAACGATTAGGCGAAATGATTTACATAAATACATAAAACGAATATAAATATAGTAAAAGAATCAAATTATACGATTGTGAGAAATTTCGAGTAAAAAGTGAACCGAAATAATTTATCTGTTAATAATCACGCTTCCGTTTTAGGCTATAGTAGCCTACATTACTCAGTGTAATGTAAATCTGTTGACAAATAATGCAGTTTATGGTGGAATGAACTGACATACATTCTAATAATATAAACACTGAAGATATACAGACCTATTATTTGAAAAGCAAAATCATGCTCGCAAACTCAGCTCGCATCTATCGGGTTTAAACTCATTATATCGACTGAAGTCAACGCTGGTTCTCTATCTTAATCGGACTGCTGAACAGGCCAACAGTATGGATCAGCGAAAGTACCAAAGAAGAGAACGGTCCAAGTAAATTTGGCGACACTTTAACATACTCTGTAACGTCCTGTGCTCCGCGATTCTGACCGCCCGGCCACCGTGAGAAAACTTATTCGCCGCGTCGCGCATTCATTTATTAAGCGTCGTTTCGCGGTCGAAGTTTATCTCTCGGAATATTCAAATTAGCAGCGGCCCGTGTTATTTCATTCATCCGGATCGCTGTCCGGCGGTGTACGATCGATGTGACGCGAAATACGTTTATCACGTGTTAATTGGAGTGTGTGTTTGGGGTTTTTTGTATGATAATGTATTTCACAATTACTCCATGTTTGCTGCTCGTTATATCGACACACTACATTTGAATTTTGTTCATTCCTTCGTAAACAAATTTAAATGTAACATCAATTTCAATTGTTTTAGTTTCATAAAAGTATCGTTTCGTTTCTTGCTGGGTTCAATTTTAAAATGATTTTTTTATTTACGGGAATACTACACATTATAAAAAGAATACCACATTAAAAGTATTGTCATGTTTATTTTTATTAATACAACACTTTAAGTCGCACGTTACTGCTTGATGGTAGAATAACTGGCAATACGGTATCAGGTGGATTTTACAATATAAAGACTCCTAGGTTTATAATAATTTCACGGTTTAATTTAATTTACCGTTTACATTTTTATTTTTTTTAGGAAATCGTTTCAATTTGTTATCGCTATGGTATACGATGTTTGTTTTTATTGTTGCTATAAACGCACTTTAACTAACGAGTTATTTTTAAACCTTTTCACACTTCGTTGAAATCGTCGCAGCGAGCCCGCTATTTACATTTCGAAATATACAAGTTGTAAACGCGAGGACCCCCGATCGGTCTGTTTGCTTGCTTTCGATAGAGTCAATACGGACCTCGGCCGGGGAAACTCGTCCCGGCGCTTTTATTTGTGAACTTTTACACGGACAATTTGAATGCGCGCTTGAGGACAGGGGACAGCGCAACATATTATGTTGTTCTTACATTAGAGCGTGTAAACAAGCACGCTTCTAACGAATATACATCTCAATTGTCTTAGAGCTGACCTGACCTTAGTTCAAGGCGATAATATAACGTATGTTTCAAACAACTAATGATTTACATAGTATTGGAGATGTAACAGACAAGATCTTAAGAGCAGTTTATTACGATTTGCTTACTTTTTGTAAATCGGTAATTATTGATTTTTTTTTGGTAATTATTATAGTCTTGTAAATTATTTTAGTAAAATTGTATATCTGCAAAAAACTCATTTACTTTAATAGAGACAAAGAAACGGGCGGAATTTTAAACTTGTAGATCTGCGTTACTGTAATATTTATCAACCAACATATTCTCATAGATGTCTTTTTATCATATTTCTATTATAATCATAACTAAGTAGTACGTCTCATAAGTTGTTTTTCGAACATATATTAAAACCACGTGTTATTATCACCTTAATACGCAAATTATTAGAAATAGTTCAGAAGGTTCCCACGACCTTAAAACTTAACAATCCTCAATACACGAGCATTTCATATAGGCAGGTATTCATTCCTTATCACTAAGTTTCCAAAACCCTTTTGAATCACGATTATTAAACAAAAGATGACGTCATCTTCCTAGCATTTTTACTGAGAAATGCGCGTAAAGACAAAAAAATAGGTAAGTTCGTATTTCGCGTTAATAGGAAATCGTTTATTAAGTGGTAGGGTTAGGCACCCGACTACTTAATAAAAGATTTCCTTGCAGAGTTCGCTGAAGCTAGCTTTCTCAGGTATTCTAACTCCAAGCAATAATGTGTAAGTATTGCTTGAAGGGTATTGTTGTCAATGTAATTACTGAGCTATGGGATATGTTAACATGTTGATTGCCTGGTACACGCGCACAATAGAGGATTAAACATGTTGTCATATGCTGAATTGTCGATTTTCGTCAGGCGCATTACTTGCCTCATCATTTTTATCTCCTAAAAAAACAAAATCTGCTTTATGGTAATTTTTTGTGGTTTGTTGGTCTGTGCTTTTTTTAAGTAGAGACAACAACTGATTCGTGCAATTTTTGGTGTAGATTGAATAAAAAAACGCTAAACCGAAATCCACTCATACGGCAAAAACTTTCTATTTGATTTTATATATGTAAATTTTATAGTTCCAAATCAAATCAAAATATATTTATTCAAATAGACCTTTAAAAGCACTTATGAATCGTCATTTTTACATCTCAGTTTGTGAGGAAGCCACCACCGACTCGGAATGCAGTTCTGCTGAGAAGAGCTGGCGAGAAACTTAACAGTTGCTTTTTAAGAATGTCATTTAAGAGCGAAGTGAAAAAAGAAAAGATTAAATATCATCTAGATGATCATTGGCAGAGACATCGCGTAACATATATACAAAAAAATAAGTAATTGAGAATCTACTACTTTGTGAAAGAAGAAAAATAATATGTGCAAACATTATGAACACATGTAGAATTTAAGGTGTACAACAATATTAACAGAATTGGAAAAAGGACCAAGCCAAACTGTCGCCCGCAAAAGGCATAAGCTGTAGTGTCCTTAAACTAACGTCCGAGGCAATATTTGCGTATACACATTGCTCACGAAAAGGCCACCACGGCCGATGATTCAATGTTGACAAGTCTACTCGCGCTGTTCCTTCGCATTGTCTCCCCGAGAGAACCGCCGCACAATGTTATCTTGTAGTGATACAACCATTAATAGCGGAATGCGATAACGGATAGCGACAACAATAGGGAAAAAAAATTACGCAACGGCCATTTTGTTAGTTGATTCGATACTAGGAATTCATTCAATCGTTAGTTAGTCAACTTTGTACGCCGTAGCCACAGCATTATTACGAATAAGCAATTTATCTGCTTAAGCGCATCGAAAAGGTATACTTATTCAGTTCTCCTATTTTTATTATACATAGAAATAATTAGAAAAGAATTTCAACATCGCCTATTAAAAAAAGTGACAAGACTGCCTGATGATGCTTCATGTTTTCAAATAACAACACTGTGCCACGTCGTGTCCTTATCCGCAAAATGTCTTAAAACGTCATCTCGTAAATAAATATGTGTCGGTAAAACGTAAATGTGACCGTGGCAATTCCCGCCTTTGCTATTTCCCGGAATTCCCCAGACAAATTGTAGGAAAATTTCTAGAACTCTGATACAGTAATGAATGAGATTGTGTGTTAGGCTTTCGTTATTTCTAAAGCAAGGAAACAATTTATAGGTATGACACTATGCTTTAATATTTTAGCTGCAGTGGACAATTGTACAGACATAAAAGATAAAAGACAGATACAAGAGGGAAAAAGATGGGGAAATTGAAGGAAAAACGAAGAAATGAAATGAAATCGAAATATAATATATTATACAAATAAAGCCGCGAAAAAAATTTAGTAGTTAATAAACCTTTACTAACGTCTACCTTTCACGCAGTAACGTAAGCTACAAATCTGTATTATTTTAGACGTTCGCGTAGTTTGTGCGTCTTAGGTTACTTTATCTCGGAAAATTTTGAAAAAAATTATAACAATCATCTCTAATCAAAATCGACGCGAGCGAAACCGCGGGTAAAGTTTAGTATAACGTAACGCATATTTATGGTGCTAAAATTGGGAGGGAAAGGCAATATAATATAAAATAGTATAATACTCTTTGTCCACTGGAATAAGTTTTGCCAATGCTTTGATTGCGTATATTTTTATTTTATCATTTTGTTTTCGGATAAAAACAGCTCACGTTTTCTTAGCCCCAATAACTATACCTCATAAATTATGCCGATCTGGTGGTCGTTAAAGAAGGACAAATCAACAAAAATACTTTCGCTTATAAAAGACCAAGTCAACAAACTTCAGTTCACTTATTACCTTTGTATTACTGATATTATCTTCTATATAAGATTCCGCTCAAAATCAGATAGCATTTTATAGCTTTTATCATTAGCGGAATCAATTTTGAAAACTTCTTTGAATCTTCGAATAAGTATCAAATATAAAAAGCGCATAATGAGTTGCCATTATAAGTGTATGTTATCCTAAACCGAACCACGTTATGCTCGTAATAAAAATTCGTTGTATTTTAATGCTTAAAGGTAATTGCTGAAAATATAAATAGGGTACAGTCGAAGACACAATGAAAAAATTAAATTAAATAAATCAGATTTTTCAATTGATTAAATTCTTCACATATGAAGACCATCACCACCAAACGTAGAGAAATTAGAATATATATAAATGAATTACATCATCCGATTTCATTTGTAATCCGACGTGCTTATGCACTTAGTACAAAACATATAAAGATAGTAAAAAAATACATCTCGAACGGCCTAAATCTTGATTACTAACAAATATAATAATTTATCGAATTACAAGATATTTTCAAAAAGTTTCAGGCCATGTAGCAACGACTACCTTTATTTCTAGAATAATTTTTCAAGTGTTTTTTTTGCATCGTTGGTTTGCTCTTTTTTTTTCGTGCAACATTGTATCAAGGGATCTATAAGATTTTTTACATAGTTTCGGAACGGAAATAAATATTCGAATCTCTAATACTTTTCTTTTACGCCTATCTGTGATCTAGCTTAATTAATGCGTCAATTATTAAATAATTCGACAAAGAATTAACGACGAAGTTGATAAACAAGATGGAGGCTGACGGCGGCAGTGTTGCCGGATCGAGATGATATCTCAAGTCCTTCCGATAGCATCGCGGCAATCGCTCCGAGATGCATAGACACGCGTAAAATTTGAAATTAATCAGATCAAAGCGTACCATAACTAGCTAATATAATATATTAACGGTAACGAATTCATTTCTACTGAAGTATGTGCTTGCCCAGGACGACATTATATTTAACTATAACAGTTTGTTATACAGTCAAATTTAATAGTTTAGCTATTCTTATTTACATTATTAAAGCGAACGTATGGTTGTCATCCTTTTTCACAGGCCAAGGAAACAATAAGCAGGCGTTATAAGTACAGATAATATTTTTTGTTTTACTATAAAAAAAAAACGCTGCCTATTATAAGATAATTCATTGAGCAAGATAATTAATTTCACAAGCAAAGCCTCTACGTGTCTTTACTTCAACAAAATATAAGTTCGTTACTGATAATTATATCGGGTGTTCGACGAATATATGTATTTATAAGTCGGAATAAACATATAAAGATAATGAATAAATAGCAACTAATATGTATCTTTTTTAAGAATCAACGGCCAAAGCATTCATTAGGATCAGATGAATCTCAAATTTCGTTAGATAAGGAATCGAACATAGATTTTTGCGTCCGATTAGATTCATCTGGAGAAGCTAATCGTGATGTTTATCGCGAAGATGACAACGGTCGATGTAATATGGTATATCTGGTTAGCAGGGTAAGGGCGAAAGATCCTTGGAATGACCTGATGCTCGCATTTATTTAACGAGCATCGCATATCAGTAAAACAATTAGGTGCATGCGGCCTTACCTTACTAAAGTATAATTATATCCCAACATCAGACTTTCCTGTTTCCTTGTCGTAAAAGCTTATCGTTTTACATCGAGTCAGATGGAGATCAAATCTATAAAAATATATCGGTGGCCTTGTTTGCAATGATATTAAGTCTAAATCTCGGCCTGCCTGCCCATGGACATTTGCAACATCAAAGGACATAAATGCGTTGCCAGCCTTTAGGGCATGGATGCACAGACCGCGGCCCGCCGGTCGAATACTGGTGGCCGGCCGACAGCAAAAATAATACTCTCGTACATTCGAAAAATATTGAATTCTATTCCTTTAATTACCTATCTACCCTTT
>DWHQ01001137.1:0-11470 GCA_018247955.1 Eurytides marcellus marcellus | reverse complement strand
TTACATTCCGATGATTAAAGTAATCGAGATCCATGAACTTTTGAAACCCCATTAGTGTTTTGGGTCGCGAAAAGTGTTTATTTCTTAGGTTATGTGTATATATTCCACACGCTTGTGCGTGGTACTACGATTGTATGGATAGTATCGTATAGCCGCCTAGTTTTCTGAAATAGTTCAAAACTATTCGGCCCTGAGATACGCTTGACACCCAGATGAGATTATATCTCTATGCCCTTCAGTGACATAATATTAGCGTTCCTATTTTGTTATATTTTGAATAAAAAGATATCGACTATCCATCATTTAAACAGATAGTGTAATCAAGTTCATTAACTTAGCCTACTGTACTTTACTGTATTTTTGAATCGCATTACCCGACTATCCCGATTAATGGTACAAATGCGAAAATTTGTTACTTTGTTTGTCAATATGCATATTTTGAATGGCATGAGTTTTCGGGAAGATATGTTGGTGGGATGAAGAATGATAGCGGCTAAGTTTTATGTCGAGCTAATTTTAGCTTAGTCAGTTTCAGTGTTAGTCAATCAAAGTATTAGAAAACTAATAAAATATTGGAGATATTTTGTAATATGTACAAAAGATCAGATGGCATAAAAACCTTTGATTATTTTTTGTCAATTAAAAACGATGCATAATCCAAATCATACAGAATCATAATCCGTAATAACACAACCATAAAAAAATATAATTTCCAAACTTAAAGTTTTTTTTCATCTTCGGTATATTAATTACTCCAACTTTCTGGACCCAAATGGAAATTTAATAAATGAATCTGATCAGATTATCTATTATCCGTTTTTTCCTTGAGAAATAATTACAATTTCATTTCAAAATGATACGACTACATATGTAAAATACCCTACTTACATATGTATAGTACGAAGGTGGTTAAACAGCTCTCAAGATATCAACGATGGATAGAAAGGAAACAGGCCTGTGTATGCAATGAGGCTTAAGAACCTCTCTTAAAATATAGCCTAGTGTGCTAATAAAGTTAGAACTGCTGCGGGTCGATTCTTTCATGCCTGACAGCCATTACTCAGGTTGTAGAAGTGGAAGCGACCTAGAGCTGTGTGCGTGTCGACCTCAGGGCAAATAATACTGGTGTCGGTTCTTGCAGACAAGCGGGCTACCGCCGACAGTATATATAAATCATGTTATGCATAGACTTTATAACAAATATTAGGAATAAATAGAAGTAAATCTCAAGAAATAAAGCTTTAGTTAAGCCTTTCTGTAATTACTTTAAGAGAATTAACGGCAAGCGATAGGTATTCGTTCTTCTCTTCATTTTTTTGACGAGCTGTTAAGAACAGCATAGCAGACTCCTCGGATAATTGGTTTAAGATTTATGAATGTCATTACGTTTTCAAATCCTAAATAGATCATTGAATTTATTTTAAGAAAATATAATTTTAACAATATTTTCTATTCAGCAGCAGGATAGATTACAAAATACAGACACAAGACCTTTTCGATAGATGTCTAAAGAATTATTTAACCGATTTACCGAAACATATATAAGTTGTTACTAAAAAAGCTACTTGAACACTTATGCACTTTTAGTTCAAATGGGTTCTTGGGCCATTCCCAAGATTTTCAGTGACAAACATATAGATACCATTTAGAGGATATAGCATAAAATTAAAAGATAGTAGGCCTTGCATGTGTCTTACTGCTCTATAAAGAGGAAAATAAAAACGAAAAAGCACTTCTTTCTTTAATAATAAGAGGTATTACCTAATTTAATATCAGTTGCCTGTGATACACATATAATTTACAAAACTTCTGGTCCGCAAACGCTACTAACTAAAATTATTTTAAATATACTTAAAATATAATGTACTTTTACGTATTCTAAATATTTCAATACCTTACTACATAAAGAAATTGTAAATTAGAGCGTTTGAACTAAAAGTCTTCAACAGTGTTTACCGACAATTTTATAGATTTATAAAATCGCGTGACTCTTCTATAACAACTTAATTCTGGTAAATGTGAAAAGCCTTTGTTGCTTTGATTCGTTTAGGAGACAGTATAAGTACTAGTTGGCTATAAATTTCGAATAATAATGGGAATATTTAATTTTACGAACAATTTTAATGAGAACACGTCATTCCCTAACCAAAGGTTTTATCTGAAATAAGCTGGAATACCACTATAATTTCGATCCTTTTTTAATTTAAAACGTGAGATCTTTTAGTTTAAATATATATGAGGATCGTCCATCAGGCAAACCATCTAAGTGCCAATTATAATCTCATTATCATATATAAGCAAGTAAATAAGGTTCTTTATACTTATGAAAAACGTAATAGTGACACACGAGTTAATCATCCTTCCTCTACAAGCCGGCTGCTTAACTTGCATCGCATTACGTTTCACCGTACGGTTGCGTAAAGACCCCTCAAAGATTATACTCGGCTCCCACATAACTTATCGTTACGCGGATAAGATTCTCCTAAAGCCTACACTGAGACCGTCCGTTCTCCCGATTCAAATTACATGCAAAACTTACCTGTGAGATACTGTGGCGGCGATTAGTAAATAAATAACAAATTAAATTCCAGTAAAGATTAGCGGCTGAGTCTTTCGTATATAAATCAAGTGGTTCGGTCACGCGCAACGTGAGTTATGACCCGAATAATGTTATGGTGTGGCATGTTTCGTTCTGTTAGCATGTTTCGCCTTCAGCTGTGGATAGTGGAACGCTGATGGTAGTTGGCTGTGCGGGTTCTACAGTTTCTATGATTGGTTTGTTGTTCGGAGCGGTGAATGTAGATATTGATGTACTGTTAAGAGGTAAGAGAGGCGTGACAGGGTCATGCGAAATGCCTGATAGTTACCTCTACTTACCTTTCTCTATTGCAAGAATAAGGGTATATGAACATTAGATTCTGCAAGCTACCAGATATGATTGCTTTGAAGTAGAAAAAAACTTCTAAACAATGTTGCATAAATATTAGAATATCTCTTTCATAAAACGTTCAATATTTTGGAAAAGTTCTATTAACTATTCAAATGTAGATTTAAATCTTATGATTTAGACAACTGATATAAGTGCATTATTACTATAATACACATTTATTATTCGTAAATAAAATAAAATTGTAAGTTAAAGTAGCAAATACTATCTTCAAAAAGCGTATTAGCCGTAACATTTGAGTACGAACTCTAAATTAAAATAAAGTCAGAACATTCCCCAGTGCAATGAAACAATAATTAACTTTTTCCTTAGCATATAGCAATTTTTACCTTCAAAGACATGAGCACGCTGACAGAAGTTTCGCGATAATTGAAGGGAATTACCTAATTGATTCCTCGCATGGGTTAAGGGTAAAGCTGCACATTACAGTCCCGTCGCCACTCTGGACCTGAGAATAATTTACATAATAAATGATAATTGGGGCAATCAACACGGTCTGCAATGCATATCGCTGCTTTAGCTTCGATAAGAAAACTTAATATACAACAATGACCCGAAATGGATTCAGCTATTGAGCTGGCGTTTAGCTTCGTATTATGAGCAGCAATTTTACTTTTTTATAAATCAAGTTATGTGACTTTTCACGTTCTTTATTACAAGGACTGCATTAAAATATAATACCTAAAATGATGTCATGTAGTAAATACCTATTCCAAAAAAAGATAATTTAAATACATTCCAGTATGATATTCCATATTTCCAGTGTGATATAATCCAAAGCTACGCCGAAGCACTTATTATTATTTAGTGTGGAACTCTTAATAATAATAAAAATCTAAAAGTGTATTTTTAGGATTGTCTGTACGCTCTTCGAATGCAACGAATCAATGGATCTACATGATTTTTGCAAAGAAATAGCTTTAGGGGTGAAGACGACGAAACTTGGTACTTCTTTTTGACAATCAAGGAACGCTAATGAATTCGCGAGGAATATAAATTCCGTATATAGACTTAATCCGTCATTATATAAGCGAAACTCGATCGTTGCAAAGATGCGATCTGGCCAAGTCTGTTTCGGATGGAATTCTAGATCGCGAATCCCGCCTGGTGGGGCGACCACTCACGCCGAGATATTCATAAAGGGTTACACAAATAAACTCCCAAAGCATGACTGGTTAAAAAGCGAGTAAATAAAAGCCGGTGAGGGGATTAGTGGCCGCAAGGCGTGGTTGGTCCGTTCGGGACGGTGCGATGGCGACCATGATATTGCAGAATTCGTTGCGAAACTCGCTCCGAACGATCTCCATCTTATCTGTAAAGTAGCACGCAGTTAAAAACAAGAAATTACACTCTCATGATACGTACGTACATTTTGACGGCAATTTTAATTAATTAATAAAAAAAGAAAACAGAAAAAGAGAAAAAGTGAACTCGAGAATAAGTATATTTCATGTCTGACTAGAATTTGGCTGTCTTCTATTTTGAATTTTTGATACGTCACGTAGCATATGTTACTCGGAATCGTGTAAGATTTCTAATGACATCACATATAACTAAATCGATTGAAGAGTTTATTTATTGTGATAGAATAAACAAATTACCATTCCCACATATTTGCGTAAAACTGGAACGCATAACACTTCTCCTCCAAATCAATCCCAGTTACATCTTCTTCGTGCATACGACAATATTTTTTATTTAAATTGTAATGTGGTATAATTATTTGTATTATAATGTAATTTAAATATTAAAAAAGGTGACCTTTCCCACCTTTTTTATTTTATTATTCAAATTACTTAAATTAAAAAACAAGATGATTCATGTCCTCGATTTTTAATATCCTGGTATACCAAATTTAATTGTTAGCCAGTGTTCAGTTTGCCATAATAACACCTTCACTAGCTCATAGCGTAGCTAGAAGCTTGTGGGTTTTAATTACCACATTCAGTAAACCAAATACTATTTTCTTAATTAAAAAATATGAAATAACACTAATTGATGACGAGAAATAATCTGTTAAACATACCGTATATGCGATAATGTTTAGAAACGAACAGCGGAAGACATAAATAAAACCACGTCGAACATCCGGACTCCTTTAAACCCTTCGTTCCCCAAGGACGTTCCACCTTCAATTATTGATAGAGAACTTTTAGCCCCATGAAATATTGCGAAGGATGCCACAATTTTATACGGCTTACATTTAAAGAAACACGCCACATCGTTTCCCCGTAATGCGATAGGCAATTTGTATCTTAATTTATGTATTTAACGTTAGTTCTGCCGAAGCTATTTTATACAGTCACATTGATAACCTGTTATTTGAAAACTTTACACAATTTGTAAATGCTAAGTAGAAACAGGTGTTCTGGAATCGACTGATCCCTTTCAATGGCGATAACTCAATTGGAATTATACAAAGGCATGCTCATCGTTGTGTTAAATTCTCCCTAATTACTGTCTCTGTTTGCGATAGTCATTTGTGAGCGGTAATTTTTAAAGGATTGTATTTTTTGGTTTTACACCTTGTGCGAGTAATTATTACTTCAGACATTTTTAAATATCTCAGTTTTTCAGGTGATTCCGTATTGAACGGCTCTTGTAAATAATTTATAAAGCTTTTAATGAATGACTATATCCTATGAATAGGCACCAAACAATAATTGCTTTTTTAAAAGTGTTATTTGTAATCATTTGGTCTAGTTGCGGTCTTTTAGTCGTTAGTTATTACTCACTTCAGCTTTTAAACAGGTGCAGTGAACTTTATAAAAATTAGCGTAATTAATTATTCTTATGTAAATGTGTATTGGATATAAAATAAAATTAAAAAAGGCTGAGTTAATAAATAAAATGACCGCATAAAGGTCATCATTGACATTAAACAACCTGAATTAAAATGGGAGATACTAATCATTTTCTATGTTTCACACTTTGTGGACATGGCTTTTACCGGTTTTGAATATGGCGTCAATTATTATTAGGTTAGTAAAATTTTAATGCGCTAAATTGGACTAACCTAATAACAAGTTTTATTCGTCACTTATAGTATTTAATTTAACTTCTACAATGAAGATTGTTCCCGCCCATTAATTTTAGAAGTTTAAGGTTAGAAGGGCGTCTTATGTATCGTTCAAATCTTTTTCAATCAGCCAATATTCTTAAGTATATAGGTTATGTGGGCATTTGAGAGCCATTTGCAGTTTATATTTAGCAAAATGAACTCGAGAGGCGTAATGGAAACGGTCCGCGTGTTTTAATTTCATTTCAATAACCCATGTCGCCGCACAGACACTGATTAAGTCCCCCATAAAGGCTGCACTGATGCGCATGCGCATGCGGGATGTTGCGTATTCGGAATTAGCATAGGCATGCATCCTCGGCGGTTGCATCAGCGAAACCGGTCAGAACTTTCGAGATGTTCGCGTTATGAAATTTTAATTGGTGTTCACTTCGGAACAGTTTTTTTTTTTTGTGGCGGTATTAAAACCTTCCAGTTTCTTTCGTTATTTACTGTGTAAACATATGCCGTAAACGCAAAATGTTATCAGATGTTATTTTTTACAAAAGGAAATATCAAATCACCATGTTTCGCACAATATGTGTTAAAAATATTTGGTTTTTAAAACCTTTTTAATAAAACAGGTAGGCGTAGGTTACAAAAATACGTAACATTCATTGGAATATGTTTACGAAATTAATGCGGCTTACCGTGTCCCAATCAAATCAAATCAACATATATTTATTCAAATAAGCCTTTACGAGCACTTAAGAATCGCCATTTTTACACCTCAGTTTATGCGGAAGCTACCACCGGCTCGGAATGCAGTCCTGCCGAGAAGAGCCGGCGAGAAACGCAACAGTTGCTCTTTTAAAAATACCCAATATAAACAAATACTATAACTTACCCTAATTATTATTAATGATCAGGCAATGTAAATTCTGATCAACGGCTTCTCTATTTTCTCATTCTAAGTAATAAGTACCGCCTCTCATACTGGGAATAATTTACTGTCACAGACCTTAAGCTTCTTCAAACGATTTCTTAGTCTTACATCACCGATTAGTGCTTCATGGCTTCTTAGACTAGACGTTACCAGCCTCGTCACTCTTATTTATTAACTTCGCTTATGAAATGTATAAGCAAATTAATTTAAAGTTAATACATTATGCCTAAGGGACCGTTACATTTTTTACTGTTATTTTAAACTACAAAGAATTGTGATTGGTTAAGATATTATGTGAGGCTGTTTAAGATAATTTCTAAAGATTTAAATTGTTTTTGCTAGATTCAATACGAATTCATTGTTATAATAATAAGGAGCTATATTAAAAATATAGTTTTGGTGCAACTGTTAAACAGAAAACAGTAAGTAAAAAAAAAAGAAATTTCGTGTTTTGTAAAAAGCAAGATGAAAAAATTAAAAAGATAAATGTATCACCGTTAGCTTAATCAAAACGTTACACGGAATTGGTTTTTTCTTGAATGAACTATATAAAAATACAAAGCCATTGTTGGATTTCACAAACGGAGTGAACGTCTCAATTTTGCTTCCGAATCGGAAGAAAAGAAAAACTTTAATAGTGTCATTGCTGTCTGTATTGATATAATGGTCGCATCGCAATTGTTTTCACGGCCATAAATATCATTTACAAAAGATTTCGCGGTTTACACAAAAGCTTAACGGGCTGATAAACATTTTTTTTCTACCGTCTCGGAACAAGAAACCGTCTCTCCTGCGGCGATGCGGCCTATAAATATTAATACAATCAAATGTTTTGACATGGGGCCTTTTTTAAAGCTTTTATCTTGCCCCTACCTTCGCCCATTTTTTTCTTGCGTTCTCATTTTTATTTCGTGTTAATTTGGGCGGTCGAGTCAGTCTTTTAGCAGATCGTAAAGTACAGTACGGCGAAGAAGGCGCCAGGTGCCGATTGCGAGAGTTTGGGGCAAATTGTTGGGGAATCTGCAAATAATACCATTAGAACGATTATTGCACATACATCTGCTTGGAAAGGTTAATTGAATTTAATAGAGAATTAGGATTAGATTCGTTTTTAATATTTAACTATCGCATATATATATATAACTTGACATAATTTTTCCACTTATATGCTAACGTCATGATGTTACTAATATTATTACAGATATTAGATAGAGATTAAGTTCGACAACAGACTTTACTTATTTCTAAAAAGATTCGAACCCGCTGCCTCTGACCTCAGATAGAGTACTTCACTGCTACCCAAACGAATATTTCTTATTTAAAGTATATTTTAAATTAATTAAGAAGACGTCCAAACCATTAATATATTCAAGCCATGTAGCATAGAATCGATGAGCTTCGTTTCATTATTATTTAATTAATCATCAATTTTATTTTCACATTTTTATCGCTCGCTTAAGTTATTTTAAAACGTATTCCAAATTAAAGGCATTCGCGATTTCGCGATTGCGCGATTCCATTCACCGTGGGAAGTATTCTGAACTCTTTTAATTTTAAGGTCGATTTTATAAAAAAAAAAGTCATGGTAATTCAGTTTTCGCTTTTAATTCAATCCTGAGTTCTAATCCTGGTGCTGACATAAATAAAGTTTTTAATCTCTATTTAGAAATTTCTAGTGCTGATATAAATAATATACACGTGGTCAACGATGAATGAAAACCTAATGAGAAACCTGAATATCTAAGAATTCAAAAAATATTTATATATAAAAACCATCTGCACCAGGATCGGATGACGTTTATCATATAAACTGTCTTTTACTTATAAAAATTGAAAAGTTCAATAACCTCTAAAATTTTACTATTTTATTTAATTGATAAAAAAAACTAGCTATGGAGACAGACAGATAGATTCTCAAATTCCAATAAGGTTTTATTTGTTGAACACGAAATAATTTATGACTTCTATATTGCCTTTAAAATCGTATCTAGAATTGAATTTATTATAGAAATTAGGGTGCATACGTGTGTGAGTATTTTCTGTTTACTTGGGGATATAAAATTACCTCTAAAATTAATTAGATGTTAATCGTCAAATGTTTTAAATGCTACCAATGGGCAGGCACCTCTGGAACATTCATTTAACTTATCTTTACGAGCTAAGATTCAAATGCGTAAATTAGCATAACGACGATTACTCACACTATATCATTAATTCTTAAATAAAAACATAAATCTCCATAGTGACTCTAAAGACTGTAGAACAAACACCCACTAGTTTATGGTCCAGGTATCTGTCGCAGACCAAATATAGACTTTAAAACAAAGCCCGTACGACTCAGAATCGTCACACCGTCCAACCACAGGTTCGGTTTCGACAAGATCTGATCAAAGTATCTAAAATGGTCACAGTTAGTGGGTTAACCACTTTAAATTGTCATCTGTCTGATTTATTTCTGTATCTTTTGCGGTCAACGCATTTTTGTGTGCGTGCCGCGTTTTATAGCGCGGTATTTTGGTACAGCCACTTCGCTACATAGCGCGTTTGAAATACCGTGGCGGAGACATTGTTTTCACGCCGGAATCGAAACCAGAATTTGTTTGAACACCACTTTTTGGATTCAATTAGGACGAGGCAAGCCGGGGGCGTACCCCAGACCGGGATCGTAAACTATAATCATTTGCGGACCCAATAAATAACCGCGTATTCCGGACCCGGTTTTTGTTGGTCGCGATGCGCCCGCGCAGGTAATATAGTCATAAATCCCCATAACCGCCACTCGATCTTATCGAACATGATTTTAATTTGATTCCGGAGCCACACGTGTCGAGGTTTCGGTCGCAAGTTACGACCGTAGGTATCAACGATAAATACTTCGTTTAGCACGTAATAAATACGAGACGTGAAAAACATTTTAAACTAAGCATGTTAGTCTTTGAAAAGCTTTCGAGTTTGAAATTACAGGTTATGATATTAAATTGAAAAAATATGAAAACAAATTCTTGATTGACTTCTATTTCCCTGATGGTAAGCAATTATTTAGGTATAAAACAAGCTCAGTTGTAGAGTGGCAATTGAGTAAGCAGTACATATGATGGCCATCGCAGGCTGCGGACATTCACTACACCAGAAAATTTTCAGAGGTTTTGCTAATCGATAGGCCTCTGGTTATCTCACTTACGGTTCTAAAAATTATAATGACAACACGGTTCGATCTTGCCCATCTTGATATAATATTGTCAAATGTGATAATCCGTTCTAGCCAAGTTCCCTTTTCCAAATTTACAAGGAATTTCATTCCAATCAAGAACTTTAACCTGATAAGATTGAAAGCAAGTAGAGAACGAATCTATGATTGCCATTGTAGTGTGGATCGCGCTTTACCCTACGCCGCTCTTGTGTCATGGGCCATGCTATTTTGCCGGACTTGACTGACCTACTTGGATAACAGGAATGAAAGCTATAAAAGGTTTTGTTGCTCTAGCACTATTAATGTAAATTTATGAAAAAAAATGCAAATTATTTGATAACGTTTCCAAAAAAACTATTACATGTAAGTAATCGCCATATTTTTGTTGATTCTAATGACCAGCAGGCAGGCAATATACTTCCTCACTTCTTCGTTATCCATAAGTGCAAGATGATGCATGTCTATGACATTACGCAGAAAATATTGTCCTTGAAACTGGAGCACTGGCTTGATGCTTGAAAATTGCTGCTTGGTGGCAGAACATAAGTCCCCAATCGTACCCTTCCGCTACAAATCGATAAACATAAACAAATCGCAAGTTTAAAGAAAAACGCATTGTAGAGCCCAGCTTAAAGAAAATAGACTACATAAGGCAACATTTACTGTTGCACAAATCTACATAAGTACAGTTACAAACAATTACTGTTTTAATTTTCACCGAAAGATTAAGTTTTTACGGGGCGATGACTCTTTAGTTACAACACAGGTTTAACCCTTGTTGGTGTTTTATTAGTTGAATCGGATCCAGTTATAAAACCTCTTATTAAGGTTTTCCACCATTACCTCTTCAAGAAATAAAGTCAAGAGACGAGCAAGTACTGCGCCTGATAGAGAGCCTGCTCATAACAACACAGTGCCACACAACTGATCGGTCCTGCGCTGCGTTTGTCACCTAGAGATATGTCATAGTGTAAAATGTCAAATGTCAAAGTCAAAATTCTCTATTCAAAATTGGATTGGTTCACAATCGCTTTTTGACGTCTAATGATTCTACTACATGTCTATGCCCAGTAATTACGTTGGCCCTTCAAACCGGATCGTAGTAGTGCACATTACTGCTTGACAGTAGAATAACTAACAATACCGCCCTGAGCCTTAAGGGCCTTTTGAAGTACGTATAAATGGACATGACATTATTTTAAAATAGAGCACTGTTTCAAAAATCAAAAACAAAACGATTATTATCAAAGACGATATTATCTCAATTACTTTGTATTCTGATAAAATTCAAATCTCGATTCTTTGAATAAAAAAAATTTTAATAAAACATTAAAACAAAATTAATGATATCATAACAATGAAAAAGATAAGCTTTTATGTTCTTTAAAT
>DWHQ01001136.1:0-11470 GCA_018247955.1 Eurytides marcellus marcellus | reverse complement strand
TCAGACTCGTGATTGATTTACAAAGTCAAAATAAGTTTACACGAGTCCGACTCGTGATTAATGCACAACAGGTTAAACACTATTATTGATATGATGTTCCGCCGTCCATATGACAATATGAGCACGGACGATATAAGCATCGGAAAATACAAAAACCACATCCACCTCGATAAATTAAGTTAAAGCGGAAAACAATTTGAACTCAGTTTGCAATAACAATTTATTTGTTTCCTTGAACTTTATTTAAACACCTTAGTTATTTGTGACAGTACGAGTAATAATGTCCTCGCGACCGATTTCGGCCATGGCGGGCAAAATCTACAAGAGATGCACTCCATGTTCCTTTACTCTCAAAGCCTAATGAGATTTACACTCGACACGGTACGAGACTAAGCGCAGAGGAGGTGACATTAAACCGACCTCTAGTAACAACTCCTTCAAGCCACCGCTAGATGGCGTCGACAAGTAACCGGGATCGACTTTTTACTTGCCCATCCGACGGATGGATCATCTTATTTATTAGGCAATCTGATAATCGACCTGTTATGCCCTAACCCAAATAAAAAACAACAACACAAAGTCAGTGCCAACCGCGGAATTTAAATCCACGATCTTGAATTTATAAAGCACGGGCCTATGCCACTGGACCACGCAGTCAGGTAATCGTTATTTACGCCGTATTGAAAGCCTTCAAAAGGGATCGATAAGCGACGGGCACGTCATTAGACGTGTGTCTTCTATCGTACCGTATATAATTTCACCGCGTCACTTAATTGCACCCACAGTTTCCGCACAGTTGGTGGACATCCGTTCGTGTTATTCGATTATAATTTTCCACTTGCCGATCCTTCTAATAAGGCGTACGGATGCCACGCGCGGCCTCCTTAACTTTACCAAGGCCTGTGTTTATGCGCATTGAAGGTTATCAGATAACTGCTAAGATTAACGAGTAATTACAAAATTATATTTGATATGGTATTATTATATTTATGTAAAAGGACCTTTAAGTGGTCCTAAAAGGCGCTCAGTAGTCCTTTGAAATATTCATAGTGTACACACAGTCAAATTTTTAAGTACCTTACACTGCGAATGGTTGTGACATTTAGCACGGTACTTTTTATAATAAACGGTAATAAATAACGGTAAACGAGACGAGCAAATCTTGCACCCGTTGGTAAACGATTCGCCCGCCCGCCCGCAACGAGACAGAACATTATTGATACTGTGCAATGCTCATCGCCCGAATAGATCTAGGATGGTACGAGTATATCTCTAAGCCCAGTGATTACACTAGCGATTTTGCACTTCAATTGCCCTTCAAATCGGTACGCATTGCTATAGATACGGTAGAATAACTGGCAGTGCAGTGGTACAGAAGGACTCTGTACCTGACAACAAATTATTCTTGATACAGGAAGCTACCGTAGCTAAGATAGCGTTTTATAGCTAGAAAAGAAGAGCAGAAAGCAATTTTTTTTACGTGCTAGAAAAACATGCAACTAAAATAAATTATATATTGTCTTATTCTAAATCTTCATAAGTACTTGTGTAAGATTGGCAAACGACGTATTATTATTTGTGTCCTATTTGTAGAAAACAATATTAATAAAATATATTCGTAGTCGTTTCGCATCAATTAAGACTTACAGTTCTTGATTCTGCTTTTCTTTGCGTTATACTGGTTTATTGCATAAGATGGCATACCTTTATCAGTAGGAGTGATCTCTGGGGATATTACCGTGGAAACTCCGAAAACACCCAGTCGAGCTTACCTGAAATTCAATTCGTGCGTTAAAATACAATTTTTTGTTAAATTACAATTCCGACAGAAATACTGCACAATGTTTAATTTATTAAAGTTTTTAATGACGTTTGAATTGTTTTTAAATTCCTGATGTTGCGAACACTCAGTGTTCACACGATGAAATTAAGACGTGAAACGTCTTTCTACCGTAAGGCCGTGGACAGAATCGTCGAGCCAAAGTATATACGCAAAATAATTTTATTTAAAAAATATTACTAGAAATATAGATATAACATCTTTTATTACGAAAGCGACACAGAACCAAACATAATCTCTGTCCGGTTATGGGAGAGGTTACTGTTAGCATCAGGTACACGACGTGCATGTCGTGTCACTTCATTAAAAAAAAAAACGACGGACGCCACATTTTTTGTTTATTTTTTTTTTTTGCAATTCCATCCAGAATATACGGCCTCTATTATTTAATTATTTAACGCTAACCGCAAAGTTCATTATTCACGTTATTATTCAGTAGGATTTGATGACTACACCTAATTTAGTGTAACGTGCGCACTGCGCTAATTAATACATATAATTTGTTCCGTTCCTAAATATATAAACAACCGTTAAAATAATATTATTAGTTAATTGCGTGTTCCCTTATCGCTCATTAGGCGAATTACTTTATAATTATAAGGCACAAGTAAACAAATGCAGTGCTAAAAGAGCGACAACATGGTACGTACTGATTAATTATATTTTATGAAATACAGTTAATTTTGACACGACACACCTGTCATGCGTGACCCCGCAGGACGTGGGGTCCATCCAATTCGTGGAAACTAGTATTTTCACGAATTCGGTGATCCGATGAAGCTTTATAGAGTCGCATAGGCTAAAAGCATTAACATCAATCAAGATAAGATAAGAAATACAGTGTTTACAGTTTGATAGTGTCGTGCGATAAGCATGGTTGTCCATAACAACACTGTGCCATATAGTATGTTAAACTTCAGCAGTGTAAAACTGTATAGCTCTGAGCTTTAGAGATATAATCTAGCCAATCGACCTTATTATTTTATTTTTGCCCTTCAAACTGGACCACAGTAAAGCTTGCACATTACTGCATAGCGGTATTATTGTTTTATCGATTTAATTATAGTATTGTCTTATATATAATTGCCTATTTAATTATAGTGGCGAAATAACCCCACAATAGGATACCATAGGACAAACTTACGGTTGCTGGATTAAGTTCGGTATTTATTCTTCAAAAAAAAGGGCTATTTTTAATCAGAAATTTTTGAGAATCCCTGCAAGACGTTTTTTAATAAATTAATATTCTGATTCTATCTTTTTCCGATTGCTTCAATCTTTGACCTTGTACCTTTTGGATGTTTTAATCTATAATTTAAAAAATGTTTTGTTGCATAAATTATGTTATAGACATTATATTCTGATGGAACAAAGCTTCTGATGAAACAAAATGTGTAGAATGCTGCCTACTAATTTTATTACCCACCACCGTATGGCTTTTATATTTTTTCATTAAATATTGTAATAGTATACTAAAAGAGCAACTGTTGGGTTTCTTATTGCCTTTTCTTAGCAGAACTGCATTCCGAGCCGGCGTTTGATTTATCACACACTAATATTTTATATTTTAATAGCGAAAATGCATAATGATGCTTATAATGGCCAATTTGAATAAATATATTTTAATTTTAATAGATATTCATGACATAGAATGGTTGAACACATCGAAGCGATCATCGAGTATGCTGCATCTCAGCTAATAGTTTATTTTTGTCAATGATAATATACTATTCTACTAAAAATTCTTAATTTTACCGTGCGGTTTTCGCGGAACTTTCTGCCACGCACCGCAAAATTGTGGAATCAGTTGGCGCCAGCGGCATTTCCGGACTGATTAGGGTCCTTCGAGGAGAGAGCTTATTCCTATCTCAAGGGCTGGCATCGTATTTGCAAGTCTTTTGATGTTGCGAATGTCTATAGGTGGCGGTGATCGCTTACGCGAGTCGCTTGCTTTCCATAAAATAAAAAATCTGGTTCCGAAATTGCAAAGAAAAATAGTAAATTTAGCCCTCTATTAAATTATTATGGATGTTTGAAAATAAAACAAATAAAACCCATAAGTTCACGGGACCTATGGATACGATTATAAATATACATATAACCTGTTTTAGAATGCGCACGAAGTAGACAATGGGGAACGCCTAACGACAGTTTTGTATTCCGAATATGTCAATCGCCTTCATGCGGGTTCTCCTCATCCGAATCACTACGTGACACTTTATTCAAATTACACTTTATGTTTGAACGGAGAACGCGCGATCGTTTGATTCTAATTGAAGATTACCTCATATGAACTTTTACCGCTATATTTTTACCTTGAATATAATTGCATGTTGCGAAATCATGCGCCTAAAAGGAATAACATTGCCTTTCGTGATAATATGGAATTCTTCATTAGACATAAAGATTTTAAGATTAAACAGTTTGAAAATATTCAAGAATATTTCCGTAGCGGCTCGTGCTGTTGAGCTTATGGCTCTTGGTCTGTCCGGAACTACCGCTGCCTGTATATGTTTCCGATCATAATTTTATTTTTATTTTTGATTAATCAACCAGTTGAATCTTGCGTTTGACAGTTGTTTTGATTTGTGATACTTTCTAAGTGATAGAAATGTTTTGCTCATTCCACTTGCGATAGTACCACTGCCAGTTATTCTACCGCCAAGCAACAACGTGTAAGCACTAGCATGTGTTTAGTAATGATTTATGTGGTTATGTTACCAGCTTAATTTCTGGGAGATAAGGGTAGATCATCTTCAATTTCTTGTAAAAGGAAAGCGTAGAGCCGAGCAGTTTGGTAGACTCGTCTAGTTCAAAAAACTGTGGCGCTGTTATGAGCAAGTGTTGTCACTATTCAATGAGTCCCGTACTATCACTTTATTAAAAAAAATTACGATATAGAACAGAAGAAAAATTAAGATCAGAATATATCCTCAGAAAAAACCGCAAGTAAAACCTAACTATTGACAGATGCATTTATTTTAATACAATGCATTGATTTTTTCAGATGAGAAATCCGCACCAGACGCCGTCACTGAGTGCGATACTATGGCTGCTAATCATCATCGTCCTCCCAGCGAAAACACAGTTTGTTAATCCCATCTCTTCGCTTCTCAATTTTCTAGAAGAAGGCACCAGCCATCTGGACAACGAACCGCCCGATAAGAGCAACCTACTCAAGGAGTACGACTTTATCATCGTCGGAGCCGGTACTGCGGGCTGCGTGCTAGCTAATCGCTTATCAGAAATTCCCGATTGGAAAATTCTTCTGATCGAAGCTGGCAATAATGAAAACTTCGTCATGGACATTCCCATCCTGGCAAACTATCTCCAATTCACTTCGGCCAACTGGGGATATAAAACGAAACCGTCGAGCAGGTATTGTGCTGGATTTGAAAACCAACAGTGCAACTGGCCTCGCGGCAAAGTTGTAGGCGGGTCGAGCGTCCTAAACTACATGATATATACGAGGGGCGCGGCTAACGATTACGACCAATGGGAGAAAATGGGCAACGAAGGCTGGGGATGGGACGACGTACTTCCATATTTCAAAAAGGTGGAAAATTTCAACATACCGTCATTCGACGACGCGAAATATCATGGCCACAAGGGATACTTAAATGTGGAGAATTCACCGTACCGTACGACTAAGTCAAAAGCGTGGGTAAAAGCGGGACAAGAATTGGGCTTCAAATACGGTGATTACAATGGCGCTAATCCATCGGGAGTTTCATTTTTGCAACTATCTATGAAAAATGGAACGCGACACAGCTCTAGCAGAGCATACTTACATCCAGTAAACAATAGAAAAAATCTCCACTTAACTAAAAACAGTATGGTGACAAAGCTGATTTTCGACAAAACCAAAACCAAAGTCATTGGTGTCGAGTTAGAGAAACGTAACAAGAAGTACAAAATTGTAGCCAAAAAAGAGGTCATATTGTCGGCCGGTGCAATAAATACGCCACAATTATTAATGCTCTCTGGAATTGGTCCCAAAAATCATTTGGAGTCTATGAAAATTCCACTTGTTAAAGATCTCCCAGTTGGGTTCAATTTGATGGATCACATAGCTGCTGGTGGCGTTCAGTTTATGGTCGATAAACAAAACACGAGTTTAAACACGGAATACATATTGAGCCACTTAGACGTTGTATTCAAGTGGATGAGGACGCACAAGGGCCCGCTGTCAATACCAGGCGGTTGCGAAGCGCTTGTGTTCATGGATTTAAAGGATAAGTTCAACACTAGCGGGTGGCCGGACATGGAATTGCTTTTCATAAGCGGCGGATTGAACGCCGATCCGTTACTGAGAAAGAATTTCGGCTTTGATGACAACATTTTCACGGAGACGTACTCGTCGTTGGGCAATCAAGACGTGTTCATGGTCTTCCCAATGCTGATGCGTCCTAAATCAAAAGGAAGAGTCATGTTGGCAAACAGGAATCCAAAGACTCATCCGGTTTTGATACCGAACTACTTCGAATACCCCGAGGACCTGCAGAAAATTGTCGAGGGCATCAAAGTCGCTATCGAGATATCTAGACAGCCGGCGATGAAGGAAATCGGCACGAAAATCTACGACGTGCCGATCGAGGACTGTTTGACGTACGGTCCGTTCGGTAGCGACGCTTACTTTGCTTGTCAGGCCCAGATGTTCACCTTCACGATCTACCACCAGAGTGGTACGTGTAAAATGGGTGTAGCGAGTGACCCAACGAGCGTCGTCGACCCTAGACTCAGGGTGCACGGTATTGCAAAGTTGAGAGTAATTGACGCAAGCATCATGCCGGAGATAGTGTCTGGCCACACGAATGCACCGGTTTTCATGATCGCTGAGAAGGGTGCGGACATGATAAAAAAAGACTGGCAAAGAAGTTGAGACGAAATCTAGTAGGTTTATTCAATAGTTTAAAATAATAAGCACAATCTGTGATGTATTAAGTTATGTACAATCTTGGGATTTAATTGTTTAAATAGAAGTAATCTAGTGATAATAACTGTGAAATTTATGTTGATAATTAAAACAATAATTAATAATGATTTTTGAAATCTGCTATATCAACTATTATATTTTGATTTACTATACATTTCTCAGTTTATTATTTCACTAAAGCAAATAATGTTATGCTATTTATTGATAATAACTCTTAATAAAGGCATAACATTTCTTAGTATTTCTAAACTATTGCCTCGGCAGTGCTCTGATCGCAAAAATTATTAGTGTTATGTCGGACTTATTACATTCTAGCAAGCCTAAACACCTTACAAAATACACGTATGTACCATTTTACAGTAATTCAACGTTCAAGATAAGATGATAATAATATCTGTAGATATTTAAATATACAAACAATTAATGTAAATTATATTTTCATATATTAAAACAAGACAATGTGTTAATCACATCAAGTAATACATATTAATACTTACATATAAAAGACATTTTTTCCTTGTAATTAAAATACCACGTATAATTACAACAACATTTCAGCTTAATTAATCAATCAATCATTTATTTATTGTCCAGTTATAGGTTACATAAAAAATGGTGATAAACAATACATTTCATTATAACTTTATGGCGTACAATATTATAACGTCGCACACACATTTAACAATCTTTACAATTAAAATGAAATAAAAATAGAAAAATAAAATAAAAATGAATGTCTAAATAGTAAGATAAAACGACATTGTTTAGCATAATTTAATAAAATACAAGTATGCGTAGGGCCAACTAAGATAAACGATATGATGAGACTCATGTTTTAATTTCTCATTCAAAAACTCATCTAACGTATAAAAACGCTTACTAACTAACAACTTATACAAACTCTTTTTATAACTAATTAGATTTAGTTATTTTAAATTATCTGGTAAATGGTTATACAGTTTTGGTCCCATGACATAAAAACTTTTAAAGATAAATTGTGTACGGGATCTATGATTAGGAATTATGTTTATTTTATTACGTGATTTACGTTGATGACGTGTGACTTAGCCCGTAATTTTTTCTGATATCAGCCTTCACTTTAAAAGTTGGTACTGAAATTGTACCATATGTAAGTTAGACTAGGGAATAAAGGCCTCTACTTACTCGTAACTTTATAGTAAATAATAACCATACACGAGACAATTAGATATAAAAATTACATAAACCAAAATGTATTCTTGTCTTCTTTTAAACTTTAATTCGCATTATTCGGCTACGCAAATGCATAAAAATAAATATTTATTACATCGATAACACACATCTGCTTTTAAATTTTACGTGAAAAAAAAAATGTATAGTTTTTTAATCAGTTTAATAAAGTGAAATCCACAATCGGATGAAGACGCGTTTGCCGGTGATAAGATAAAAATAAAAAATCGGTTTACAAAGCGTTGTTTTAGCATAAGACGTCAAAATTGCAGCCTTGTTTGAAAACATAGAGTAACACAACACTAGATAATAATCAATTTTTCTACAGTCCTCTACAAAGTAATGATCTATACATAAATAGGAAATTTTTGCAATTTCAAACGTTATGTTGGTGATTTGTAACCTACTCCTACGGTCTACATTCAACTTCCATCGCTGTATACCTAACAGGTATACTGCCCGTAGTTTAATTATTGTAAATCAAAAAAAAAACTAAATTGGGGATTAGATGCGAATTCAAAATCAGAAATGCAATGCACACAAAATGTTTTTTTTACTGTACTCATGTAGGTCGGATCAGTAAAAAAAGTGGAGTTGGTCAAATTTTGTATTCATACATAATAAGTTGTGTGTATCTGCATGCATTTTCCCGCTAAGATTGTCGTGTCAGATGTATCGTATGAGCAGAAAAGCAAGCTCTCACGTATTTATACTTTTCTGCTAAATATATCACATATATTTAGCAGAAAAAGTATGTATTACTGTTTTTTCAAATATTAACTGAGGAGACGGACAAGTCATGCGTATGACGGTAACCACGCTTACACACAAAACTTGTTTGTCTCTGCGCTGTGCTCATAATCCAGAGATATGGGATGGTGTGTATCTAGGCCCAGTAATTACGCTGGCAACATAACCCCTCACACCGGAATACGGTAGTGCTTACGCACACTACTTTCAGGTGAGACAACTGGCAATTCCGTGGTACCACCCCAAGAGGACTCTAGAGAATGCTACCACTTTTAAAAAGTTCTTTATGAAAGCTACCCCCTTATTAAAAAAGTAAGTCGTTAACTTGTTTAGTCTACAAGCAAGTGGTCACCACCTACTGGACATTTGCAACATCAGACCACCACAAACGCAGTCGCTGCCACGCCACGACCCCATCGACAAGTGACTCCAAGTATCATGTACGGTAGAAGCAACGATAAAAGAGAATGGCAGTAGACTACAATCAGTGGCGTAGCTAGGTGGACAAGGGCCATGATGCGTAGAGAAAGAATCGGACCCACCTTCCCTCTTTCCACGTAGCTTGAACTTATATTGTCCATCAAAATTATAGATATAAGAATAGGATATAGTGAGTTAAACTCATCCCTAGTAGGCTAAATTCATACGTCGTCTCTGCGAAGCGTAAAATCTCTGTGTTTAATAGAATAAAATGAAAATAAATAAACAAAAACGCACATGAAAATATAAAATATTTACTATACAGATGAGATTAATACAGAGTGTTTTACATGTCCAAACCGAAAAATAATTCACACATTGTTCTGGAGTAGAAAGCCACATACTTTTTAATTCAGAATATAGACCATCGGTGTTATATTAGTGTAGATATTATATTTTATTGTGGGGTAGTGCTGCTGAGATAAATTCAGTATTTATTCTCAAATAAAGATCCGTGCGGGCTATTTATAATCTGAGAGCTCGAGATTCCCTGCGAGATACTTTAAAAAAAAGTGGTATTCTGACGGTTGCCTCACAATACATACTCTGTAACATACTATTTATCCGACAAAATTTTAGTACTTTCTTTAAACCCAGTGACAAACACGCGGTAAAAGCTATAAATAAGAATAAGTTTCTAACACCTCGATTTTATCTCCAAAAGGTGAAAAAATCCTTCATGGGACATATAAAATTAAATTTCACAAAATGTCCTGAATCTAACACTTGATGTCGTCACACGTGTTGGCGCGTGGACTCTACCGCCATCGTACGAAACCATCGGGTGTTTTAAGTGACAGTTTGCGGAGTGCTGAAGAGTTATAAGTTACTTTCAAATGTACTCTATTAGTGCCTCTCTGTGAGTTACCAGCTTGTTGTATCTCACCATAGCGAGCAAGAATAGTGAGAATACAAAGAGTTATATGGATAAACACCGTATACCCTCTTGTACAAGTAACATAGAAATATGTTTTCTAGCATAAACTTATGCTTGCACGCGTTCAACTATCGCGTTGTATTTAAAATGTGTCATGGCATCATACAATAATTTTATTGTCCAGACATTTGTTAATGCCGTCTGCTGCATAACGGTACCAGGTTTTGTAAATGATTTCCTGCACGTTGCTGCTATGTGGCTTCTAAAACTTAGTTCTTAATTACAAGGTACCCCCAGATCCCGCACAGCTGAGATTCATTGAATAGGTACCCCCATACAGTAACGATATTCAATCGGATTGCGTGCTTTACTGTATGTCATAATAGAGCATTTGTAAAACTTGTTTTCATGACCCCAATTGGCTACTTTGTTTATGTTATTTCTAGGATGTTTTGGTTCGCAATGCCTTTTACTGCAAGTTACAGCTTAAGGTCGTCTGGGAAAAACAAACGCATATCCTGTTCAAATACCTCTGTTAAATCATTGACCATCGGGAGAAATTCTAATGGCCCCAAATTACTTCCACTGACTTACGCTTGAATAAGTGAAGTGAGTTTCTGATTCATAACCATTATAGTCAACGTGTATTGCCTATCCTTCAAGTAGCTTGTAAAAATTTAGGTAATTGGCGAGTCAATTTTACTTATAGTTCATTGCTATGAACTGTATCGAACGCTTATCTAAATTTTATGGAGTAGGCTGACAAACGAGCAAGCGGCTCACCTGATGGTGATCACCGCCACCCATGGACATTTACAACATTCAGTACTTGCAAATGCGTTGCCAGTCCTTAAAGGGGAGAATTTTTGAAAGATAGAGGAGGAGGGAGAGGTAAGGAAGATCATAGAGGAAGGAGGGGGGAGAGGATGCTGGCCATCCGGACCAGCCGAATGCTTCGGTTTTATCCGTACCGTAATACCGCTTTATTTATGTTTAATAAAAATTGGAAATGCTATTCGTTGTACACAGTTTTGATAACAATTACTTTCTCGGTCGCTTAATATAATTCCATCCTGCATAATAAAATTGCCTTTTTCAGGTTTTCTTTGTAATTACTTCTTTTTTGTAATCTTACGTAATTTAAAAATTACTTTGGGTCTTTCGTGAATTTAGATTCTATCTGCTCACAATATTGAATGTGAGCCTCTTTGATAAACACTTTAATGCTTGAGCGACGGAGAGAAAATTCATCACCTTTATGTTAAGACCTTCTATCCTTTATGTAATAAAGCTTTCAATTTGATTTTCTTAATGATATCCCACGTTTACCATTATCATTATTACCAACCTCTACACCTTTTTAGGAACACATGTATAT
>DWHQ01001135.1:0-11476 GCA_018247955.1 Eurytides marcellus marcellus | reverse complement strand
GAAATTTATGTATGTAAAAAGCCCTTGTAACACAAGATATTTCTATCTTACAATGAGGGCAGCGTTTTAAAAAAAAAGACAGAAGACAAAAGACAGAAGGTCGCGAATCGGTCTATGCCCTTGTACCCTCCTGGGTACGGGAGGCCTGTGCCCAGCAGTGGGACATATATAGGCTGTCACTTTACTTTGTGGTAGAGGTAGGTAGAGTCTTTTGCAGTTTTCACTCGGTAAGTACACAAACTTTTGCATATAGGATATGTTATATGTTATACTGTTGACGAGCGCAGGTAAAGATTTGTTCAAAAATGAAAGTCTGTTAACTGTTCAATAATTTACCAGCAACAACAGACGAGCAAGTAGTGCGCCTTATGGTAAGCCTTCATCGCGTTTTATATGATAGAAGATACATTAAAATGTAAAAAACGTATTTCATCTATGGATGCTAGGTGCAAAGATTTATCTATGTTAATATTAGTATGAACTATACATAATTTCTCCGGATCTGGGCGTTCTATGGGCGTTTGTCTACCTAAAATTTATGTATAACGCCCTTATAACACAAGATATTTCTTATAATATAAAATATTTTGGAAGACAAGCGATTTTAAGAAAAAGAATATTATCGAAACAGTATATAGTCTGGCTGCAGTAGTCGGTATCAGCATAATGACGATAATTTGCAAATCTTAATACAAAAATACAATTCAAGATTCCATAATGAACAGCATACAAAATCATTTTGCGATGAGATAATTTAAAATTATCGCAATTAAGGTCATCGCCAGCGGTATTTCCGGACCGATACGTCATAGGAACCTTCAAGAAGACAGCTTATTCTCTACCTTAAAGGCCGGCAACGTATTTGCAGGTCCCTTGCATTGAAAATGTCCATGGGCGGCGATGATCGCTTACCACCTGGTAAGTCGCTTACTCGTGTGCATCCTACCCCATAAATAAAAAGGTTGTTAAATATGTAGCAAACTATTATTAACTTGGTATTATTTTTTACACAAAAGGAATAGCGGTTTATATCACTACTATTTTAGTTCTCACAAAAATATGCTTTTTATAATATTCTTTTTCAAACAATTATCAATAACTTTAAACTCAAAATCTTCAAAGACTCATGCTTCTACACTTGGCATTTTTAACAGTTACAGGATATACTTTTTAAATAAGGGATTTGTGTTAGATGTTTCTTTTAAAGTTAAAATTATGTATAAACCATTGTATAATACAAAATTAACATCGCAACAGTCGTATCAACGGAAATTGGCCAAAATGACGTGGAGCGTACTTTGTTTTTGGTAAGTTTCCTTAGTCCTTACCTTTTTATTGAACACGAAGCTAGAGCATACTTTATTCACGTCATTTAGACGATAAGCGGAAGTGGGTGTGAAACTGTACCCACTCACTTATTCATTTGTGATTTCTGCTCTTCGTCTCATGTATTTCACCTCAGTGGCAATGCAAACTGAACCGACGAAATATACCTTCCGAGGTCGCTTGCATGTCGCGGTTCGATTTGAATTCCTTATTCCATTTTGGTAAGGAAAGTTATTAAAAACATTAAAAACTTATACATATATTGTATATATGGCAAATGTCTCCTCTGAAAAGACGATACTAGGAACAGAAAGCTATGTGACCCTAAGGCGGATTGGCGCAATATATCTGTGATGTTATAATTTGTTTGTTTCGATTTGCTTGTTTTTTTATTTATTTATTTAAAAGGAGTATATACAGGATAATGCAAGGAGTATATATTGTTTAAATATTGTTTAGGCAAATAGACTTTATATTTGTAACCTACTTGCAATTGCAAGCCTAGCAATAAAATAATATCGCTGCAGCAAACACTAGAATTCTTATTGATTTAGAATTCTCTTGTCAACATCATTATTGCACCCTTATATTTTCTCACGAACACACACGTCGTTCCCAGGTCGTTTACGCAATATAAGTGAAACGATACTCCATGTAGGTTAGATCACTTACTGTTAACTTGTTTTCCTGATTCGTAAATAACGTTTCAATAAACATTGTGTACGACAGTTTTTCATCTCTAAAAATATTAGCAAATTTTTATGTAGTCAACAACTCTCTAAAGTTTATTTAGATCTTGTTGGGTCTGGATTGCTAATGCTAATTTTTTATGGTAACCACGTGGCGTTGCTGCATCTTATATGTAATAGAAAAATCTTTACTAAACCTTTATGTTGTGTTTCTGAAAAATTATTTGGTGACACATTCTATGCTAAATGTATGGATGTACTGTTACGATTAATCGTACGTAATTCGTCTATATGGTTTTGAAACAAATTAATATCTACACAATATTGAAATCCAACTTCAACTACAACTCAATTACGATTTAAAAGATTGACTTTATTTCATAAGCATCATATCCTGATTAGCTAGCCTAAAATAGGTTCACAAGGTGGTCAACTTACGCTGTATGAAATAATCTGATCTATCTGCTACGTATAGCATTTTAATTTTTAAGCGCGTGACAAATCATTAAAATTGCAAATAAATCTAATTTTGTGATACTTAATAAAAATTGGTACTATCAAAGTTCCTATTTTAACAAACACACATTTTAACACAAAATGTGACAAGAAAGATAATTACTTACGCGTATTTTTTTTGTTTACTTACTCTTACATGGCAGGTGCACGTGCTATCAGGTTTTCCATGGCTGAGCGAGACAGAAAAACTGTTTTGTCCAACTAGTTGAACACAAACCTATTTATTATGTACAGCTTATGACAGTTAGTTATCCTACCCCTATAGTCAACCATCTCCAGTCCCCTCTATCTTTATAGCTTTATAGCTCTTTGCCCTTTCAACCGGAACATGATAATGGTTGCACATTACTACTCGGCGGTAAATAAATAAACGGTTCTAATATGATACTTCTCCAGGCGGACGCTGCAAGAGTACTGTATATTACACTAAGTGTTCTAACAAAAAAGAATTAAAAAAAAAATATTGTGAACATTCCTAGCAAAGAACAATAAAGAATAACGTGACTTCAGCGAACGGCTTTCTACATTATTTTACTTTAAAATAAAAGCGATTCTCTTAAGTCTTTGTATTCTAATAACGAGTACCCTGCAGTCTTTCTTCGCGCTTATTACTTTTACTTTTAGTATAGCGTAAAATTGCAATCTTAATCATCATTATCATGGTTGTAATAAAGCTTAAAATGAGTACACGATTTATATTAAAGAAAAACTAAGTATAAAAATTTACATTTATCCTTTTTTAAACTTACATAAACAGCTCAAATATTTTTTAGTCAATTTGTCATTGTTTAACTCAATATATTATATGCATATTGCGCTTATTTGAAAACATACACATTTGGGACGAAAAGTAAAACTGGTTAAATCAAAAGGTCTTTTCGTTATAATAATTGTTTGGAAAAAAGAGTAAAAGTTATACGGGCATAAATATAAACTCATTTTACATGAATGCAAAATTGCACGGTCATGAGTAATTTTAATTATTCAATTTATTAATTTATTTCGTAATAGGACCATATTAAGACGAGTAAACTCTGGTAAGACATTTAACGGTACATTTCTTGGATTATCTAACCAGTTCAATGTTGACAGTAATTATTTGTCGCAGTACATAAGGAGGTCATTTACATTGACATTTAAAAAACGTCTCCCACACTTGGGTGGTGACTCGCCATGACATTGTAACATTTGGACTAAGGAGAATTTCGGACCTGAAAATTGTTCATTTAACTGTGAGCTTTATTACATTAGCCTTTGGACAGATTTTACAAATGTCGTTGGCGTTAAAAAAGCTCGGTTCGGATGATCTGATACCAGTTTAAACATGTGGTATAAAAGCGCTCGTGTGTTCGTTGGTATTCATTCAGCTCTTGAAACAGAAACAATCAACATGTACACAAAGGTGAATAGAGTTTATCTATATAAGAATTATACTTTCAAAGTCTTAGGACTTTGCAGACTCCGTCTGCGGTGGTACAACTGCATTATCAATTCTTCAACCGCCAAACACTAATGTGTAAGGACTACTGAGTCAATATTGCTAGTGTGATTACATGTTATATGTTTATGCCCAAACATATAACATCCTTAATCTCCGGGTGATTAGCAGCGTAGAGGGCAAGTAGGTTCTGTCTAGCACTGAGCTCTAATTAATGATAAGATACTACGCCTGATGATAAGTCGTTTACTATCAGGCACAAAACTTGCTCATCTCGTCATTAAAAAAAAAAAATCAGTTCTTTAGTTAATAACTGTGTAATATTAAAGATGTACAATAAAGATCGGTTCCCACTTTAGTTGACCGATTAGAATAATGTAAATCAAATCAAAATATATTTATTCAAATTGGCCCTTACAAGGACTTATGAATCGTAATTTTTACATCTCAGTTTGTGAGGAAGCTACCTCCGGCTCGGAATGGAATTCTGCTGTGAAGAACCGGCGAGAAACTCAACAGTTGCTCTTTTAAAATTACCTTACCTAATTTAAAAATACGATACGTTCCAGGTCATCGTTTTCCTGTGCGCCGCTGGCATCGCGTCAGCTGGCAATCTTCTTCACGCCGCCCCCGTAGCGTACAGCGCAGCACCATCGGTATCCCACGTCTCGTATACGTCCCATGCCGCGCCCGTCGCAACCTATGCTGCCCCTGCTTATTCTACTTACGCAGCACCGGTCTCCACTTACCACTCCACTCCAGTCGTCACCAAAACTCTGTCTCCCGCTCTCTCCTACTCTTCAGTAGCTCATTCCGCCCCAGTAGCTTACTCAGCTGCAGCCCCCGCCTATTCTACTTACTCTGCTGTGCCTGCTCTGAAGACCGCCGTGACCTATTCCGCTGCCCCAGCAGTTTCCCACGTCACTTACACCGGCCTTGGAGTAAACTACGGATGGTAGAATCACCCGCTTGCATTATTGTTATGCAATTGATATATTTGATTGTAAATAATGATTGTATTGTAACTTAATATTTAAATAAATTATATTCTGCTTAAGTTGCGATTTTATTATTATTACACGTTTATTTTATATTTATAAAATATATGTTAGACGTTTTTTTTATGAAAGCTATTAGTAAGTTCAATTGTAAACTAAATGGGATATATAACTTCATTTACTTAACAATAGGTTTTAGTTTAAGCTGATCAACAGCTAGCTTAAAAGAATGTCTTAATTATTCCTTGTATTCATACGAATACTATATGTTAAAATGAAAATAAGTATGTTTTCACTTTTTATTTACACTTTAAATTTCCGACGTTTCTAACATTTTACCATGATCACGGAAGAGACTGAGACCATATACGTGGCAATGTACTTAGTTAAACCAACCGCGTTCTTCTAAATTATCAACTGAAATATTAATAGAACTCTAAACTTTTTTCTTACATTAGTTATTTATTTTGATCCGAATCATGCAAAATAAATAAATATCAAGGGACATCTCACACGCGGCCGTCCAATCTCAAAAAAGGGCGAGCCTGTATTACAGTGACTAGACGACTGATATTCATACTATATATTTTTAAGACTTACTTATATGTAAGTATTAAAAATATATATCACCGCTGCTCATACTTATATAAGAACAAATCCTCCGGCTTTCCAGTCAGGAGCACTAATCACTACATCAAGTGGTCAGTCAAAAATGAGCTCATTGTATTATCCGGTAGTACTTGGAAAGCCTAATGATGTCTATTGAATTTAGGATTAGTCTTTATTTCAATAGCTTCGCGTATAATAAGGATGTATCGCTGTTTCTTATTGAGGATTTGAGCTTAATCAATATTAGCACAATGATTCATTTATGTAAAAAACTGCAGACTTTTTAATCAATGACTGCACATCAATTATCTTTTATTCGGGTTTAACAAGATTTTTTTGTTTGCATTATGTACGAAAAAACGCAAAAGCTGTCAAGCTTCTATACTCGTGGCACCTGCAGAGGTATTTAATAGATGGTACCTTCTTCAACAGCTTAATAAAACGTTTCAATAGAGGTCGAATAAGCGAGCTTGCTTATTTGATATGGATTGAAAATAACGTTTTAACGCTTAATGTAAAAAAAAAATATGTTGAATTAACCTTATCCAATGTAATAAGTTTAAGTTACAACTTGGTTCTTAACAATGAAAAACCTACAAAATACACTAAGCTGTGTTCTTAGGTACAACTTAAGATAATAAGTGTAATGCCCCATCTTAACACTTCAACTTTAGCCAGGGCCGGATTTAGGGGGGGTTATTTCCCCCCACAAAAGTAAAATGAATATTGAATTTTAATAAAGCTCGACTTGTTTATGTATGTATATTTATTTTCATAATGAATAATTTAAAAATATCCGGGATTCCACAAAGGGGATTTAGAATACAATTTTACACGCTATAAAACCCTACTTCCTTTGTTTTTTTTTGTGTTGTGAAAGTAAATTGGGTTTTTTATTTATTCATCGAAAAAAGAACTGTCTGCTGTTTATAATATAATCTAGGTTATTTTAATCTGCATAGCAATACATGTTCTGTAATATATTATCATTTGATGAAAATTTTAACAGTCGCATAAAAACAGTGATAGCTATATGCGGTGGTGGAATAAAGTTAATTAACTCATATGCGGGATACCAACTGCTAAGTTTCTCAAGCAGAGTTTTACTGAGAGGAGTCAACGTGACAGCATTCGCATGTACTGACCCTATAATGGCCTAGGTATTTGAATGTATATATTTTAATTAGGGTTTAATTTAGAAGACAGGCTTCTGAATATAAAACATATACAGCTGTAAGTTTTCGGATTCGCCTAGGCCATTCTATTTTCTACTTATGTCAAAATTATCAACTATTAACGCTGAAATTATATAACTCAAAAATACACTGTATTCATGTATAATTAAGGAAAGGGTTTAATTTGAAAGTCGAAAATAGTTATTCAAATGTTTATTTCTCATAACCTTATGTACAATGGCGAAAATAGTTTAACACATAAGTTCAATAAATAAGTTTCACTGCTTTGGTTATTTACCAACCGTAGCTAGCGCCTAAGCCAGTGTAAGTAACGTGAGATACGGCAGGGGCTGCGGAGTAGGTGACGGCGGTCTTGTAGGCGGGAGCAGCTGAGTAAGTGGAGTAAGCAGGGGCTGCGTATGAAGCTACAGCTGGCGTGGCGATAGCCTTCGTTACCAAGGGACTAGCGGAGTACGCTAACGGCGCAGCATGGGCGACCGAAGAGTAGGCCACAGCAGGGGAGTAAGTCTTCGCAATGACGGGTGCAGCGTAAGTCTTAGTCACCAATGGGCTGGCGTAAGACACTGGGGCGTGGGCGACGGACGAGTAAGACACAGCTGGAGAAATGGTTTTGGAAATCACGGGGGCACCATAAGTCTTCGCAATCAGGGGGGCGGATGCTGCGTAAGTGACAGGGGCAGCGTAAGTTGCGACGGCTGGTGCCGCGATAGTCTTAGCGTAAACTGGGGAAGAGTGGGTAGAAATCGATTGGTAGGACACAGATGGAGCCAGGGATTTAGCGACGATGGGTGAAGCGGCGTAAGTGGCGACCGCTGGTGCTCCATAGGTGATCGGTGCTGCATGAGTCGAGTATGACACGGAGGACACAGCTGGTGCGGAACTGTAGGCGATTGGTGCGTGGACCAAGTTGCCAGCGGCAGCGATGCCCGCGGCGCATAGGAAGACTAGAACCTGGAAATAAAATAATTTAGTATATTCCTTAAACAAATGCTTTTCTTTAGGAAGCATCACCAATTAATTCGGTAAGATTGTAGTACAAAAAATTGTAAAAAAAAAATCAAAAAAATTAATTGGTGCCTAAGCTGGAATCTGTTTTATTAATAAATAACATATCAGATAATAAAAATCAATCAGAAGTTGTCAAATTCCTTATTCCTAGAGTAAAAACTTCTCTTAATAACAAAATTTTTGAATCGATGAATCTCTAAAGGACGTTTATAACGCATCATACCCAAAGAGATCGTAGAATGGTTTATGGGTAAATATGCTTAGTTATAAAACCAAAATTGTACTATTCCATCCGTACCTTGGTGTACATGATTGTATGTTGCAGTATGTTGATGGAATATCATTCAAAGCACTTGCGCGTGCTTTTATATCATCGTAGGCAAACTGGTATTCACTTCGAAACAACAGCACCGAATTCTTGAACCGCCCCGAGCGATTAAATCAATGTTAATGCGATCATACACACAAATCATCGCTCCGGTTATGCGAGGCCGATTAACTGTGAAGGTTTTACTGTACTTCTTCGGTGAAGTCTTTGTAAAAAACAGTTTTTGGCTTTTCCCAATCTTTCATAGCAAGGCTACGGCAGCTAGTCTACAAGAGAGCAGCCAACTGCGCGGGATATACATATTAAAGTGCACAAGAGTTTGTGCAAACACAGATGCACTCACTCTTCCTTTACTCTCAAGCCCAATGAGTCGGAAATCCGACGCAACCGGAGAGAGATCAGACCTAGAGGCGGTGATATTAAACTGACCTCTAAGCAACGACGCCTCCAAGCAATTTCTAGATGTTTGTCGATAACATTCAGCGCATGGATCATCCTACTTTTCAGGCAATCGGGTGATCGGCCCGTAATGTCCTAAACCAAATGAGAAACAAAAACTCAAAGCCATTGTTCTCTGCGGGATTCGTACCCACGACCTCTAATTTGTAAAGCGCGGGCCTATAATACTAGGCCACGGAGGCAGTCCTAGTATGTGTAAACAAAACAGACAAGAAAAACTAAACCACCTGCTTTGTTTTTCTTGTATCATAGACGCCTGTTTTGAAGAATGCTCGTCTTGTTGTTCCATACATTTACATAAAAATTAGAAACGTTTTTAATGTTATTAAAACATTTTAAGTTTTCTTATTTTCATGATCAATAAATGGTAAAGCCATGATAACCATAATACGCAATAATAAGACAGGTCCACAATAAAAGACAAAGTTCATAGTTAAAGAAGAAAAGTGGGATTATTAAATTGTTTTTATTTAATTTTAATAATCGACTAAGGGTAAAGCAATGCATAATATAAAATAACACAAGTTTATTTATTTACTCTCTCTTGCATTTAAGAGGCTGGGATTAGATTAAACTACTTAATTACTACATTGCCATTGAGTCACAAAAATAGTGTAATCGATACGATAAGCGTCGTTTTAGCCTAACAATATTCATTTTCATCCTGCGGCATTATTAATTATTTTTTTTGGGATTAGATTTCATCTTACGGTGGAGATTAGATGTTCTACAGAAGCGAACAACTGCGTTATTTGCTATTGCTTTTTTATTTTCTCTTGTTTTTAAGTAATAATAGTAATCGTTGTAAGTGCACTTCTTTGCAAACTCCACTTAGGACCTTGCCACTGTATTGCCACTTATTCTGCTATCAAGCAGTAATGTACAAAAATTACTATATTACGATTTGACGGGCAATGTCGCCGAAGTAATCACTGGGCATAGAGCTAGACCATCTTATATCTTTGAGTGATGAGCGCAGCGCAGTGCTGAGGAGTTTTTAACTGATATGGTTTAAAATGCCGTTTAAATGCTGCACTTAGTTCACCGCGGCCTACCTACCTACCTAATTTCTTAAAAAAATTGTGACATTGATAATTAATAAGCGTTTATATGATGGTAAGTAATTACCATCGCACAAGGCAGTCACAACGTGAGAGATGTTTCAGGCGTACCTGACCCTTGGAACAATGTTTAAACATAGACTTCACTCAATGAACGAAACTCTTATGCATAGATACAACATATCTAACAGCCTATATGCGTCCCATAGCTGTGCACAGAAGGTTTAACTCGTCCGTGCAGGGAATATATTTTAACTTGTTTACATTTTGACATGGTTCCATAGATATACAGGTTCTGCATACTACATGGTTCTATAGATATCCGCATCCATCGTCGACAATCAGCTCCTTTCTGATCATATGATCTGATGAATATATACCTCTGGAGAGGGAGAGTGTACAGAGAAATGCTGAATGCTGAAGAAATGCTGCTGCTGAATTTCACACATAAGGCGAAACTTGCAATTTATGACAGTGCATTTTTCATGATACTTTTTTGAATAAATTTTCGACGGCGGTATTTCCGGACCGATACAATTTAGGGTCCTCAAGAAGAGCGTATTCACGTCTTAAAGACCGGTAATGCATTTGCAAACCCTTTGATTTTTCGAACATCCATGGGCAGCGGTGATCACTCACCAGGTGAGCCGTTTGCTCGTTTGTCTCCTATTCCACGAGAAAAAGATTTCCTCTGTTTTATTATTTAACCGTGGTAGATCAGCACATAAAATAGTTATTTACAAATTTCTAAATTCATTAGTGCTGTGACCGAGATTCGAACTCAGATTGCTCGAGGATATTGAATTAAAAGCGAGCGGCCGAACTCTGAGAAACCTAGGCTCGTTCATTTCACTGTGGTATTTTGTGAGCCCTTGGTACTTTCTTGAATAAACATTGCTAATTAGAGCAGAAGTAGCTAACATAATAGCTTTAGTTGTTTTACCTCAAATTAAAATGAAATTGATCTTCCATTACTGCACTAACACCAACAATGATGACTATGGCACGGCACACTGCCACGGTCTTTTCTAATCGCATAATGCAATTATTTACGTTGCATTGAAGTAGTAAAATATATATCTTTTGAACAATTTTAGTTGTAAAGACGATTCAGTAAGCGACGATTTTAAATACCTACATAGAAATAACAAAAATTTCATTAATTTACTCTAACTCATTTAAATATAATGTCAAATATCATGTCTATCAGAGGTACAATTGTATACTACCCTATTGACTTAATAAAATAATGTAATTTATAAACTTGTACTCGAAGTTAAGTTGTAGAAAAAGTTGTCTTAATTTATTAGTTCAAAAGTCAATTAAATTTTTATAACAAGCTGGTACAAAGTTAGCTCCTTCCCAGAATCCGATCTTTAATTTAATATTTAATGTTTAAATATGATGCTTGAGGTTTATTATTGGAATTTAACAATTATTTTTTTTTAAATAAGGTAAAGTCATCTGATTAAAATAAGAAAAAGCCTTGAGTATTAAGTATTAAATATAAAGTATAAGATGTAAATCAGTAATGGAATTTTGAAGGTACTTAACTAGATAAAATAATCGCTTTGATCTCGGGTTTGTTAAATTTTATATGACTAATTTAAATTTAACCCTTTGATGATTTTTAACCCATTTACTGCTAGGGGCGAGTATACTCGTTCTAGTAGTTTCATAGGCTTGGCATCGAATGGGTTAATGTGTTAAATTTCAAATTTAGAAATAAATTTCAACATAATATGTAGACGATATATGTATCAAGAAGCAAATATGAATTTGGACTAATAGGTGATATCAAATCAACTCTAAAAGAAACTATTAGGATGCTGCTAACATTACTACAAC
>DWHQ01001134.1:0-11477 GCA_018247955.1 Eurytides marcellus marcellus | reverse complement strand
GTGGGACATATATAGGCTGTTACTTTACATTTTTAGTAGGCTTAATAAATAATGATAAATAAAATAAATTACTAAATAATGAATAAACTAAATATAAAATAACAAACCGAATAAATTAAAATAATTACGTCGCCAACATTCTATTTTAACCCTTATTATTGTTATCTTCGCAGTATTAAATGAAAGTTCAAGAAAAAAGTTAGAGTATTAAATCAAAAATAGAGTGTTTGGATACTATAAGAAGTTTTCATGAAAAATAACCTGATACCAGTGTAGCGCAAAATGAGAAATATTTTTTCAACAATGTTATTTCTCAAGCACGACTCTTCGCTTGATACGTTTAGATATTTCCAGTCACGTCTTACGCCTCAACAACCCGTTTATAAAGATCTTAACATCTTTATTTCGTCGCGTCCACTGTAGACACGACCCAGATCTGACTGACCGAATAATGTAGTTTCTCAAGCGATTAATACTTATTCAAGATGTTTTACCACGTGCTGAACGGTGAAGGAAAAGATCGAAACACGAAATCTGCATATTAAAAAAAAATAAAAAAAATAATTCTTAAATATGTGAAGTCCGCCAATCCGCAGTGGCGCCGCTTGGCGATCTGTGCCCTTATACCCTCCGTATAGAGGAGGCTTATGCCCAGCAGTGGGACATATATAGGCTGTTACTTTACGAGGCTGTTACGTGACGAACGCAGTGCAAAGCCAAAATATATGATACTTTTCGTCACTTCAAAAACTGTGTGTGCGTCTTGTTCACACTACAAAATATTTATTTATTTGTTCTCTTTCACGTGAACCTTTGAAAAAAGGATGACAAGGGACGGACTTAATGCCTCTAGGCATTCTCTTCCAGTCAACCCGGAAACAAAATAAAGAATAAAGATAACACCTAATACAAATATCATAATATAGGTCTTTTTATTTTTGAAAGAAATGTTAAATATTATGATAAAATTCATTATTATTGATTAAGGAATGGGTATAAGTTAACGTATTCTAAAATTAAAGCTGATCTGTTACTTAAAATGGATATGATGACATACGTGTACCAAAGATATAATAGAATCCTGGGGCTTCACATCTTTTTTTAATATTCTGTTATTAAGGAAAGGCCTAATGTAGTGGTCTTTAGCTCTTTTCTCAATTTCAGTAAGGAAGAACACAGACATTTTTTTTTTAAGTAGGACAGTATTACCATAGAAATAGCCATCGCTAGATGCCATCGATAAGTAGCCGGGACCCACTTTTTTACTTACCTATCTAACACATGGATCATCTAACTCGACAGTTAATCAGATATTCAGCTCGTGATGATAGTTGGGTAAACTAAGAAATAAAGTCATTAACGCTGCGGGATTTGAACCCCCGTACTTCGATATCATAATTTAATTATACGTGTATCAAGAAATGAATCCAAATTTAATTATTCGTCGTGTTACAATATAAATCTTCGTGCCTCAGCTATCCTGAGTGAGAATGTCTAAAGGCATTAAGTCAACCTTTTGTAATCTATATATTAATACATAAAGAGAAAGCTGTCTAACCGTGTTTCAGCCTAATGCGCGCAAAGAGCTATGTGAAATCTGGTAGCTAAAGTTTATACGGGTAATTATAAAGTTAAAAAAAGAGATATAATAAATTTGCATTGTTAACGTTCGTATAACATTTGACAAAACATAAATGTCATGTTTTGAATATTAAACAACGTATTGTAACCGTTTCGGCTTAAGTCAATCCTGCATTATCACTCTTTCCACCGAATAAACACTAACACAGGTAAGTATCAGATTTATACTTCACACAAAATCACATTAAGACTTTTTTGCTTTTTTATGGAGTAGACTGACAAACTAGCAAGCGACTCACTTGATGGTAAGCAATCACCACCGCCCATGGACATTTGCAACATTACAGAACATGTAAATGTCTTGCTAGCCTGTAAAGGGGATAATTTTTGAAAGAGGAAGGAGGAGGTAAAGGGAGGAAAGATGATAGATAGGGGAGAAGGAGAGCGTCCGTCTTATGGCTATGAACGTTTCCATACCATCAAATAAAGTCTATGAATCTAAAAAAATTAAAATCCATAAACATTTTAGCGTAAAGTGGGAGTTTTTGTGCTTACTTTTTGCAAATGCGTTGCCAGTCTTTTAGCACTTGCTTTTGTTGCCACAACCGAGTAATAGCAAGTAACGAATGACAATGATGACCCGTTTGGCTTCGACGTCGCAGGTCGTGCGTTCGATTCTCACCCGGAGCAAATATTTTTACGAACTGCAGATAATTGTTCCGGATCTGGGCGTTTGTTTGTGTGAAATTTGTGTATGTAAAAAGCCCTTGTAGCACAAGATATTTCTATCTTACAATCGGATCAAATACCTCCGTTATATAGGGTAGGATAATATTTCTTCCCCCATCCTGAACACTGCGCCACAGATTATATTTATGAGCACAGCATATCAAAGAAAGAGTATTGATTAAAGTATTCTTAGGTCGAAATTAGATTAAAGGGCGAGCTTCTAGTCCTAATTAAAAAGTAATTTATATGAATTAATGAATAAATGGATGTTATGAATGTCATAAATGAATGAATGAATGAATGAATGATTATGTTTTTACGTTTTGTTTCTAAAGTAAGGGCTGCTTTTAAAAATACCTTAACTTTACTTTGTGACAAGAACAGGCCATCCCTACACCTTATATACGTTCATAAGTTATCAGATGATAAAAGCACGCGCGACCCGCCGACATCCTCTTATCCAGTACCTTTACACAGAAAGATATTAAATTCTGTAGGCGTTAGAGCAAAGGAGTATTGCTCCTCATCCGAACAAATAAGTCGATATTCGCTTATTCGTATGCGTGCTGCGTGTGTGCGGAATGAATATCAATTGCCTCTTCGGTATAAACAGAATAGGTATGTAAAATATTATAATATTATTGTTGTTTCATTAAACAACGCTGTGTTAACATTACTTATGGTACTCGTACATATATTTTATTAATATGTGGGATATTAATTTATTTTCTCCTTTTTTTACTTTAAGAATATTTTTTTTTCTTTGTTACTGACAACCCGATTGTAATGTTGTTTGTGTAAAGTGTTTGTGTTAATCTATAGACTAAATTTTATCTATGAAAAGAAAGACGATAAGACGGCAAAGGGTGTGTTAAAGTATAAAACAGTTTTGTTAAAATTACTGCTTATCATTTGCTCCACAATCCCACAAATATTAATTATAAAGGAAGGTAGGAAAGTGAAAGAGGGAGGAAAGGGAGGGAAAGGGGTGGGCCACTGGCCACCTCACTCACCGGACGAAACGCGGAAGTAAAAACACTTCCACTTTACGCCGATTTTCTGTGAGGTCGTGGTACTGATCCGGTTCGAGCCAGCCCATTAAGCAGAGGGAACAGTTGCGTGGCTCTACCACCGTAAAAAAGTCAGCCGAGTCCTGCATGACAACAAACTCCAAATCCAACGCTTACGTCACATTGCCGAGTGAAGCCAGTCACGGTTGAGCGAGTAGCTGTTGTACTGCCATATGTTAGAGGATCTTGAAGCGAGTTTCTTAAAGAACATTTTTCAAGCCGTCGAAGAAAATTAGTCAGTTTTTACTATTTGTCAAGTGTATTATCCATGTGATCAAGGAGTGTATAAGCTCGACTGTGACTGTAAACTCTTTTACATAAGCCAAACTAAAAGACCGAAAGAAAGAAGATTAAGAAGGCTATTGAAGTAAAGAAACATTCTTATTTCAATAGGGATGATGGTTGGATGTTACCACCTGCTTGGGATCCTATAATTAGCTAAATAAAATCCTAGCACTTCAAGAAACTGTTAGCTTATACTGCATAGATCGGACCAAAATAAATAATTGAGAAATTGACTTCTTCTAGCCTAATAGCTGAAATAGCTTTCTAAGTTTGAACAAGTCACGGCTATTAGAGCCCCTTCGTTATCGTCTGCAAATTTACAAATCTAAAAGTTTTTATTGAATTATTTATTAATTTAGGCAACATAATTAAAGTAACCATTACTCGCTTAAAAATAGAAGTTTATGAGCTCGATAATCTTTTGATAATTATATAAATGGTGATTGTGTCGTGGTGGATTTTGGTGGTGGTTTCACGTTCTTGTTGTGGTACTCCTCGCCTTAGGATCCCCGCCTTAGAATATAATCATTCTGAGGGGACTGACGTCGCAGGAATTGATAAATATTTTCGTGACATCTTGTATAATTCTTAAAAACCTACTTATAAAATATCTTCGATTAAAAAGTTTTTCAGAAAATGAAAGTTGTAATGTACAAGTAATGGCCTATTTCATCCTTATTTCCAGACTGTAATGAATAACTTGTTGGTTTTACTCCTGAAATTGTATGTTGTTTCGAGAGAAGGAACACTATCAGGTTTACTACCGATAATACTAGGAGTGGAAGTAATAAATCGTCTCGGTAAAGAAGTTGTCTTTGCATAGGTCCTGAAACTGGATATTCTTGAGTTCTGGATCGAGTAAACATGAAATTGCAATCAAAAGGTTATCTTCGATGTGTCAAAATCAAAAATTAAATAATTTCTTTTTTTACTGTGTATACTACATCACTATCGATGATGCTGATGATAGTATATGATTATCACCACCCACAGCTCCAAATATACTATTAATCTGTGTCTTTGTGCAGTTTAATAAACAGGTGTAATTTTACTTATTCTACTGTTCATATGAAGGCTCTTTGGTTACTCCGATATCCAGTAACCCCTGTATATCTAAACATATTTAAATGTTTATGAAATTTTATCACGTTTTAATTAGATAATTTCTAAGATTTATTAGTTTACGAAACCCGTCAAAAATCATCGAGTAGAAGTATGGAATATCGAATCTTTTGTAAATCTGAATCTTTTGTATCGAGTCCAAAGTATCGGTATCAAAGGAAAAGAACTCAAACACAAACTACAAAGTATCGATATTTTTTCTGTGTCCCGAGCGGTCAATATTCACCACCTAAACTGCTTTCTTAGTTGCCAGTCTCATAAAAAATACAAGTCTATCAATTAATTAATAACATTAAGTTGATATCTGTTACTTTTAATAAATCGCCGAAGCAACCTTTACTTTTTGTACGTACCAAAATATATGGAACATCTTTTATAATAAAATTAAAAAGATAGTTATAAGTAGATGTTTACGGCTCTAATAAGAATCAATTGGCAAAAATGGCTTTATTGTTTTTTTATACATATTGATTTATTTCATGGATAATAAGGTATATTTAAATGAAACGACGTGTCGCATGTGCGTGATATTTTATTATCATTGATCTTATTTAGATATTCCATGAGAATTTTGCGCTGTTCAATTAATGCAAAGTTTTATTAACTATTTAACTAATGTGCTCTGTTTAAGTTAAATGATTTACGTACAAACACCTTGTACAATAATTAGCACGTTTCCCGATCTTATTGATTGTGTAACTATAATGAGCGAACGTTCAATGATAACGTTGTTGTATAAAAGTTATTCATAAAGCGTTAATAAGTGGTTTACTTTAAAATAAGCTGTAAATTATTTTCCAGTCGGTGTTTATAAGACGTTAAGTGAATAATTTACGTACAGGGGTCAAATAAACACTAATATCTTATTAGGTAAGCTTGCGACTATATAAGGAATAGGCAGACAAAAAAAATGAAAATGACAGACAAGATTGATGTAGAAGATAAACATGTTCGTTTAAACCTACACTCTAAAAAAATAAAAATAAAATATTCAAGTGATTGACTAATCTTATATAATAATGTTTAAAAATGTTATCGTTTACCGGTGAGCAAGCTGCTACACACTATACAATAAGAACTTTACAGATAAAAAACTGATTTTCTACTTCCATAAATCTTGCGTATCTACCTAATCTTCGTTTTCTGCAGGATCTCGATTTGTTATTCTTACAAGCATACGTAAATATTAAACTCCATTGCGCTTATTATCTAATATTTAAGAAAACGAGATGCTTTGCACTAAAAACACGCAACATGCTTTAGAATAAGATTTTGTGTAACAAAACTTAAATAGCTTGTGTAGGTGAATAAGATATCACAATAATAAAATAAAGACATTGAGACAAAAATCGTAAAACGATTTGATATATTTAAATATACATTCTATGTACCATTAAATCATAACAGTCAATAATTGATTTTTGATATAAATATAAAATTATCATAACATTTTGGTACAGAATGTATACATAAATATAAATTATGAGTGACATGCTTTATTTTCCAGCTTAACAATATAAAATTTCGATCACAGACAAAATTACTAATTATTATTATTCATACGCATATTTCTGCGTTTAATGCTGATGAAATATAAAATACTAAACTTATCAGTATAATATTCTAATATATTATAATTACGTGTTTTTTTTAAAAGCCGTAACAACCAGTTTTCTGAGATTAAAATTTTAATTCAAGGCAACAATTTTAAAAGGTTAACCATTAAGTGATTTCTGTTTCTTACAGTTAGTAACACCGGTGAAATATGTATTTTTTAAATTAAATAAAATTTTCGCCTTTATTGAAACACATTGAAATAAGGCATACTATAAATCAATTTGATTTTTAACGTAGGTTATGCTTTTTTAATCAAAAGTTTTATCACTAGATAATATTTGCAAATAGCAATTAAATTTATTTTAGAACAAAATTTTATCAAGATTCATATCATTTACTAATTAAGTAAAATAAATGTCTCAAGTTTTGTTTTTACTTTACAATTTCATAAACGTAAAATTTATTACAAATTATTAGTGAGAAGAATTTGGTAATTATTAAGAATAAAAAAACATTATTAATTATTACAAAAAAAACAATTAAAATGTCGGCTTTTCTCAAAATCAATTTTATTTCTTATTTGTTATCTCACGAAAATGCTTGTACTTATGTAATTAAACTATTTGTTGATGATATTACAAACGTGACAGGAAACTATGTGTACTCTCATTTTGTAAGAAATGATGTGCGAGCGAGTATGGTAAGCATAGATTAAAATTTAATTATATTTGTAATAATTTATAGATCTAACTTTTATTTATTTATCTGAGAGCTAATAGGTACTATTGTTAAACTCAAAAACCCTGTGCTTAAAAATGCTATTAAGACTTACTTTTAAGATGGACCAGTCTATACAACTTACGCACAGTGCAATCCACCGGACTGCCGTTTTATAACATTGAAATTATATAAGCGACGAAAGCCATTTAAATAGATTTATTGTGCGCTTTATAGCATAACGTCAGTATAAGTAAACGTCTTATATGACAAAATTAAAAAAAAAAACGTATATACTATATAAGATTAAACAAAAATTGAATGACATTTCTAATGATGACATTATTTCCACAATATCCGTTTGTATCATTTCATTTTGAACTTTCTTGATAATATAATTAACTAAACTTTTATTGTGGATTTAATTTGTGCTACTCTTTTCGCAAAATTTTGTGCAATTTTTCATGAGAAAATAATTCGCTGTCAAAATAATGATCGTCAATGAACTAGAAAGCTTTTAAAATTAACGTATCATCTTGAACTTGTCTGAATCTGATTAATAGAGCTATATTTACGAATAGGTTTAAATTTATGTAAGATAGTAATATAAGTACGATTACGAATTTCTACTACTACAAAAGCAAATAACTAGTGTGCCTGCGTATATTAGTAACTTGTAGCAAAGCAATAATTATTTCGTACATAATATAAGTATAGAGTTTTGAGATTAGGTGTACATTATCTACTTTTTTCGCAATTGACCAAATTACAAACCTATATATTTCTACCTATATTCTAAATACTAGTCAGCGAATGAAATGAAATAACCGAATCTAAAAATTGTGTACCGATTTCTTTAACAAATATTTGATAAGGTATGTTTTATTTTCCCGCCTGTAGGCCTATTATTCCTCTATCCATGTATTGTTATTCGTTTTATCATTCATTCAGTTGCTAAGAATAGTTTTTTTTTTCATTTCACTTAATAATCCTTAATTTATTAGCAAATTATCAGTTATGAAGGCACCGGCTTTAACATATTATGCGTTCAATGAAACTCATGTAAATAAGTGGGGTGTGGTACATATACTTATAAAAAGGGTACTTTATAAAGAAAACATGTACATATTATATCAAACTATTAATTACTTAAATATCATGGGTCAGTTCTTTTTTAATTCTATTCAATAGTAACGGAATTACCAAAAATCATACTCATATAGTAATTATGCTGAATCCATTGCGTAGCAATTAAAAATTGGAAAATCTAGTATAAATTTAGCTGTATACAATTTTAATAATATACTTAAAATTGCATTGCAAATTACTTTATTTGCCTGAATGTCCATCCAATTTGATGCTATTAATTATTAGATGTACGTATTTGGATATGTTTTTTTATTGCTCCTGTATTAAAAAATATTGCGGAAATGAACATGCTGGTTTACTGATAACTTAAATTTAAGGATTTGGTAAAATGTCGAGTATTACTCAATTAATGAGTGGTTAATGTAACCAAATTAAAAACGCAGTTGGATATATTTAATCAGCACAATTGCTTTTTTGATTGAGAATTTATGCTTCAACTATTTGCGTTACCTTTTTAATGAAAAAATTGCAAAACCATATCTTGAACTAGGGAATAATCCGTTAAAATGATCAATGGTATAAGCCGTTCTCGGTTCTTTCTTTGCGGAAAAGAAATTTGTAGAACCATTTTTTTCTTAGTTTTTAATCTTATAACGTTTATGTGTTTAAAGATTTATATTACCGGTTTTATTTCTGAACATGGGGAGTAAATTTTATAATAAACTTCTTCATAACTGAGTAATATAACACTAGAAGTATCCGTTTTTATATTCAACAATATAAAAACTTATGATTTAATAAGATATTTGATAATGTAGTGAGGGCCTTTTTTACAACAACGCAAATATTTTCTCTAAAACATCTAAATGTTCATAGTTTATCAGTAAGCGTGTAATAAATAAGTGCGGCATACATAATCTGTATGGAAATTTACATTGTAAAAGTGTATGCGATAGCAGTATGTACAGTAACGATCTCGGTCCTTAAAATATTGTAGATTTATTGCTTACAATGATATCTTATTTCATAACTAGAATATACGATACAACAAAAACGTAAATATGTTTTTGAGCGACGATTTTAGCAAATTTTTACATACTATGTAGGGTTTTTATTTACGTTAATCATAAAGGTTTCGATTATTAGATACGAGTGTTAAACTAAATCCAATTGAAAAAAAAATAATTGAGTTAAACGTAAGTAGTGTTTTGAAATTGGTAGAAGGTAACATTTAGCTTAATAAAACTAATGAAATGTTCTTGATCATAAAACAACTTCTTTTCGTATTAACAATTCTGGTCTGTAGCAATAATGTTGTTGGTTTGTATGTTAACAATTAATGATGCAAATGAATTCTCATAAACGCAATTCCACAAGGAGCATTTCAAAGTGTTTTTTGATCAAAGTAGTGTTAGATATTACCTAGCTACAATGTAAAGGCAAGGAGCAAGGACGGGTAGAAAGCGTTTTTTGTTTACTCCCTTCTGGAAATACAGTTCACGGTTATTACGTAGTGTCTCAGTCTTATAAACTTCATACTGCGTAGCTGAGATCAAAATTATTTACACATTTCACTTAAAAAGAAGTTTGAACCCGAATCTGTTGCATCAAAACAAATGAATAGTAAAAGATCAAAAGTGATTTTGCATATCGTAAACAATTAGTTACCAATAAAAATGTATAAACAGCTTCTTTTAAGAATCTGTAAACTACGAAAAAATTAAAGCACCCATGTCCGTCGATTGTCGCATAATGTACCACTCAAATTCACAGTAGGCGTTTAATGATATTTAACCTACGTAACCAACAGCTGTTTGTTCGCCCTACATTGGACTCAATCCTGGACATTTCCTTGGTTATTCTTACTATGAAAACATTTCGTGAAGTGTCACCAATGGACTCTGCACGGGTAATCGAGAGCGACCCGCCGAGTGGGCAATATACGTCCTCGCGGGACGTGTTAATTTAGATATTAACGGAAGTATAAAATTGGTCCATGCGTCGGGTCGGGCCACGTCACAGGAAGGTTTGCGCGTCAGGGTGACGGACGCGCGTGATGCGTCGGCAGAAATGGAAGCGAGCGCGCGGCGCTAAAGAACGCGTGCCGCCGGTGGCGGACGTGGGCGGCTCCGGCGCGCCCGACGAGCCGCTCACCAGCGAGCCGCACGAGGCCGACTCGGCGAGCGAGCGCGTCGAAGGCCGGGAGCGGGGGGCGCTCGTCTCGCCCGCCTCACACTACCTGTAAAAGGAGTGCGAGTGTGGCGGTGGCGGCAGCACCGGCGGCACGGGCGCGTGCGGCTCCGACGCTGACCGTTGCACACCCGGCGCGCGCTCCCCGCGCCCGTATCGCGCTGCGTTGCGCTCCCGGTCCCCATTCCAATTCCACTCCCATTGGCTCTGAGGAGAGACAAACAACTAATTAAAAGCGCACGTCAAACCCGAATTAAAGGTCTCGACTACTGTACATACTTCAGCTTGAGGTACAGAAAGCGAAGCTTTCGGTAGGGGCTGCGAAGGGGTATGCGCTGACTGCGAGTTGTGCGTTGAGACCTGCTCACGGGCCTGAAGTAACTGCAAGATTCGGCGGACGTCGGCAGTTAGTCCACTCTCAAGCAATGCCACTCGCCTACTCAATTCTTCTAGTCTAGTCAAGACTGTGGCTACGGAGGCGGCTGACGCCGCCGATCCCACATTCTGGTACTGAGGTGAAATAACGTCCTAAAAATTATGCGGATTGTTTCTTATTATTGTTATTATTATATACCAACCATGATCAACATACGAACATTGGAACGTTAGAACAAGTACCTGCGCGATAGCACCATTCTGCGTCCTTTCGGCAGAGAATGGTAGAGCTGTTGGTCGACCGGCTTGTTGCAAATTGATTGCCGAGTGCGGTGCGGACCGGCAGGAGGGGGTGCGCGCCACGGGTGGTTGGCTTGAAGGGGCCAGGATGTCGTCGCATGAGACGTGGACGGGGGCAGACGGTGCTGCGGGGGGACTTGGCGACGCGTTTGTGTAATATGAGCTGGGGTTGGTGCTGAGGCTGGAGACAGGAAGCGTGGCACTGTGAGCAGGTGTGCTCACAGCCGGCTCGTCGGCGGCGACGCCACCGGTCAACGGCGATGTGTCGTTTAATGGCCCCACCGATGATTGCCGTCTCACACTTGCGCGCCCCCTATATGTTTGGGGTGTCGATTGCGCTGGAATATTACAACGCGCGTGTTTTACTTTTAATTAATAATAATTTCGTAACAAAGAAAGTTGCCGAATCAAATCTTTCAATTTAAATAAGCAATTTAGTAAAAATTTAACTTATGTTTTATT
>DWHQ01001133.1:0-11480 GCA_018247955.1 Eurytides marcellus marcellus | reverse complement strand
CTTCACCGTCGAGCACGTGGTAAATCAGCACTTAAATTTGTTAATTATAAATTAACAAATTCATTGGTGCCGGCACCAGGATTTGAACTCAGGTTGCTCGAGTGCATTGAATTAAAAGCGAGCGCCCGGACACTGAGCTACCACGGCTTCGATACTATATATACGATAGTTTAAATAGAAAAGCTTGAACGAGGTCAGCTCGTGGACAATTAAGCTATGTATATGTATCGTTTACTGATCAGTATAAAATATGTTAACATGGTGCTGAGAAGCGCAGTAAGGTACATTGTCAAGTGAAGAGCGATATACTTAAAGTTGCTTTAAGGACTGTTTTACATTAACAAGTGGATCGTATACAGTTTAGTGTGATTTACAATGAATTACGAACAGAACGACTTTAAAGTACTCACACTTTTTCATTACTTTTATTACTTTTCTATTCAGACAATTTATAAATTTCTTATTTTTGTAATCACTCTTTGTATATCCTTAACTTATATGACAGATATAATACATATAAGTAATATTGAAATATATTTTTCAATTGACACAACATATGCATGTCAATATCAATATCTAAATATTAAAAAAAATACCTAATCTGACGACCGTCGCAAAGTATATTAAAATGTGGAACAATCTTCCTAATCGTTTATTACTATACATAATAAAATTAATGGTGACGGGATTGTTCTGTGAGATTCCGTTTCTATGATAAGGAAAATTTATAAATAAAGTATGTTCAAGACATTTTGTCACTTATTGTTGATTCAACTTTTTTTTTATTTAATAGTAATTAATTAAGTTTCTCATCATATAAAATGTAAACATCAATACTTACTAAATCAGAGCTCAAATCCTCAGGACGTAATTGAAATTTTATATCTAGCTCCTCTTCTTTTTCTACGACTCCCCACTGTAATACTATATCTTTAGGAACATAGACTTTTCTATAGAATACTCTGTAAACAAAGTATAATAATAAAAAACGGGTGTTTAAGTAAATAAAAATAAGAATCAGTAATTAGCGAGTATTATAGTAATTAAATTGACGAGAAAACAAGCGACACGCTTTCCCGTAACAATGCAGTGCCCACACAGAACATGCTTGGCACTGCGTTGCGCTCGTATATATGCTGTAGCTCTAAGCTTAGTAATAACACTGGAAACATTGTCCTTCAAACCGGATCATAGCACTACTTACATGTTACGGTAAAATATCTGGCACACTGGTACCATCCCAGACGAACTCTCCAACAGTACTATCACTCACAAAAAGTCAAGTCTTTTTCTTTTATATATAAATATTTTTAAGTGTACTTACTGATTTATTTTCTCAAACGCTTCTTCTGCTTCATAATAATCAGTATAAGCAAAACCTGGGAATTCAAAACTTAATTTATTTTCATCATTTCTCCGTGCCGGAATCCATCCTATGTTTTTAATATTCAAGCATGTTATCCATACATTTTCCCCCAAATTGTCACTAGACTTGTTATTACAATCATCTTCATCATCCGATATGACATACACATCAGAAACTGGTGCAGTACAAACAATTGAGGAATCGAGAAATTCTTCGATATTTAATCTAGGTGAAGTATTAAGCATAACCTCATCCAATTGTTTATCCGAATCAATATTCTTATTTTCGAAAGGTTGCATTATGCGAAAGTAATTGTTTGCTAATCTTTTATTAATTTCTTCTGGTTTCAGAACAAACATACCGCCTTCGGATTTTCTTTTATTAGATCTTACTTCAGTGCTACTACTATTGTTACATAGTGAAGCAATATTAGTAATTTTAATTTGTGGCGCGATTTCAGCTACAGGCTTATTCAAAACAGGTTTATTTTTCATTTGAAAACTTCCAAGCTGCGATGTTTCCATTGTTTTAAAAGTGACTTTATTTAATGAATGAATCTTATTATTTTGCTGTAAACCTTTTGTTAATGACAATTGTTTTATAAGACCTTGTGGTGCAAGATGATAAAATCCGTCCGTTTTACGTATTTTAATCGGTTTAAGTAACTTAATCGCTTTATCTTTACTATCCGAATTTTTCTCAGGACTTCTACTTTCATCGCTGAGATCGGTGTTTTCTGATGATGATAAAATTTCTCTGCTTTTGTTTAATTCTGAATCAGTGTCACTATCAAGAATCACGACATTGTCACAATCTTTTTTAAATGAAGGCATAAACGATAGTGGATTGTCTATTACTTTAGAGTTCTCATTTTTATAAACATTTATCCATAAACCAGTTGTCTTCTTACCGTCCAAGATTTCCAGGGAATTTCTTAAAGTCTCTATACCTAAAGGTTCATCTTTGTCATATGGACCAATAAACACACAAAGTTCATTTGTATCTGGTGTCGCATATATACCAAATTGAGGACTATTACTACCGTCGTGACATCTTTGTGAAGAGAGTCTAACTGTTTTTCCAACTCTTCGTGCAACATTTATCGCCTTTACTATGCTAACGTATTTTACAAAGAAACCTCTCTTATAAAACTGAATTTCATCAAAATCTTTTTCTATTTTCATAACAAACCATTTTGATAATTGTTTAGAATCATTTTCTTTTAGGTCCATGCTAGATTTTATTTCTGGACTCTCACAGTTTTTGTCATTATAATTCGAATCTTTAGAACTTTCATCCTTTTGAAATGAAGTCGCTTGGATATTTTCGAATGGGTTTGTTTTACTTTCATTGACCTTTGTAACTGACCCAATTAACTCCCAACAGTAAGGCAATCCGTACAGTATGCAGAAATTATCTTTTAAATGTTTTGCGTTAGTTCTAAGATTACTAACCATTACTGGATAATTGCCGATGTCGGATATCGGTATATGAGCCACGTTAATGCATCGGTCAAAAAATGAATGTCGTGTATCTACAGCCATAAAAATACGAAAAGGTTTTTGAATGGAAATTAAAAACAAATTTTTTTGTTCTCGATATCTACTTAATATAAAGTTCCATGGATAAAGCGCCACTTTTCCCGGACTTGGAGGACTCATTGATGTTTTCCAATCGCCCTTTTCAATTTTTTCTTTAAAACTTTTATAACTAGTTTCAAGCCACTCTACCAACTTTGTTTTACTTGGTAAGCGTTTCACTTCTGCTATGCTACTTTCTGAATCCATACTTTCCATAAGTTTTTGTTGTTCAAGGGATAAATTATTTATCAACTCATCTAATCTTAAAGGTACGTTAACTACATCCACAATATTATCTTGGGTTTTTATTTCATCCGATTGTTCATTTTCTTCTTTTCGACTTATTAAACTCATCATTTTAGTGTGTAGCTTTTTATCATTTTTCTCCATCTGGTAAATCTTTTCATTTGTTGCACGATAGTATCCGTCACTATATTTTCTGCCTTCAAACGGTAGAACCCTTGCACAAACGCAATCTAGCGATTCAATATCAGTGTCGATAATAATAGTACAATTATCATTTTTAGGTGCTTCTTTTTTTTCAGGTTCTGTGTTTATAAGCTTTTCATTAACTTGTTCAGGAACAGGTAAAATTTCTACATCTTTATAGGCATTACTCGGGACTTTTACGACGTCAGGTAAATCATAAATAACACTTTGTGTAAATCTACCCTTACAAAAACATTTATAAAGATTATGGACCATGCACCATGGCTCGACATTTTCAATTTTCAATTTAGTGATCATGACAACTGGAAACTTTTGGTTTTTAATTTCTGTGCGTAAGGGCATACTACTGTAAAAATCAGCATATTTCTTTGAAGTTTTCCAATTTCGTCTTCTCGACTTTAATAAAATACTTTTTTCATCTGTAACTATTACAGTCTGATGAAATTTTTGCTCTTCTTTTGATAGCTTATCATTTATTTTTTTATCCAAGTAAAATAGACCAGGTATAAATTCGGAACAATTACCTTCTAAAGAATCGGTCATTTTAAATTTTGAAAAATCGCAACTGCAGCCAAACATACAGTCTATACGGCCACAATGATCTTTGAGTTGATATTCACATTCTAAAGAATCACATACACAGCCTAAAGCACAAGATAGCTCTAGACAGGGTTCAGCATTATTTACTTTACGATTTTTTGATATTCTTATAATTGTCACATCTAACCTGTCTAATTCACCATATTTCCTTTTTTTTTCTTTCTCTTTTATCTGTGTGCTGGAAACATTGAAACTGGTTTTATTATTCGAAAATTCTCTAGGCTCATCTTCCCTAGAATATAAAAAATCTTGGTTTAAACTGATTTCAACTGTATCTAACATCCTATTAACTATATCTGTTACTTCACATGTCAATAAATCATCACTGAATATTAAACTTGGCACATCTGAAAGATTACACACAACATCATTAGTATTTTGCACTTTATCAAGATCGTTTCGCATTAGAAGTCGTTTCTGATCACATTTGTAATTAAGATTAAATATAACTGAATTATCTGAGTTTATATTAACTCCTTCCTGTGTTACTTTGCCTAGAACTGAGCCAGCAAATTCCGCCCATTCCTTCGAAATTGTACCATCCTTTGCTCGCATATTTTGTAAAAACGTTCTAATAGTTGGTTCTAACGTTGTTCCATAGGACGGTTGGATATGTAGACCAATTTTAGGTAAACTAACCAAGTTTATTTCACCAACATTATATTTCTGATAAGAGTAATCTAAATCCTTCTTTTTTTGCAGTGGACCAGGTTTAAAACGTATGTTTAATGAGTCGCGTAACAACGTTCTTTTTCTTGTTTTCATTTTTCTTTTAGTAAAGGTTTTGTTCGAAGATGGCTGCTCATTATTCACGTCATAGTTGCATATAAACTTGCTATTCCCGCCTTTACTTCCATTAATTTGTATGCGTTTCCCTTTCCATAAAATAAATTGAGAAGAATGATTGTGGCCTTCAGGATTTAAGTTCATTAACATTTGCCACGAAGCTCTGGATAACGGTTTGTCAGATTTTAATAATTTTAAAGCAGTATTTTTAGTACTTTCATCTTTAGAATATCCATCTCTTATTTTCTTTAGCAAATATTTTTGTTGTCTGTCTAACTCACACGGTAGTGTTTCAAAAATGTCTTTTTCATAAAGATTGCGTATGTCTCTTACAGTTTTAACTTTTAGTTTGCTACTTCTCTTTGGCATATAATATTTGTCACATCTTGGTTTAAAATCAAATTCCTCGTGTACTTCATTTTTTATTGTTATTGGCTGTATTACGTCTTTTATAACAATATCGGAGAAATTGTTTTGTAAGGTGTAACATTTTCTGGTTATATTAGAAACAAAAACTTTGTTGTTATCACCCTCCATTTCACCCATATCTGAAATAAGTATAAAAAGAAGTACTTCAACAGTATCCTTTTAATTATTTGAAAATTTGCAAATATTAATTTTACTCGTAAAAAAATTCCTAATAGTTATGCAAAAGCAGAATTTCTAAATTAGCTACGAACGCACATTTAACGAATAATGAGTAAACAAAAGATTTGAGTTTTATGGCGTTAATTTAATGGGTTCGATTTGTACCTTATAAAATCGAAATAGCAATTTTTATAACTTAAAATAGAATTATAAAATACTATTCTAGATTTTAAAATTTAATTAGTTATAACGCAAGGAATTTAACAATGAACGCTTCTTTTTAATGTCTGTGACATTAGCTGTTACTGACACGATACTGACACTTGTCAGGCAGACCAAAGAAGTAATAAATTATTACAATATATATGTATCACAACTAAGTGGTCACACTGAACTAAACTTTCAACATTGCATTTTAACACTGGCACAACGTTCAAGCCGCAGATAATGAAAACCTAAATTAAAACTTTAACTGTCATACGGGTGAACCATCTATCCAACGTCTCATTTGAAAGCACACGAGTTCTAACGACTGTAATCAAAATGGACGATAAATAACTTACGTTATTAATCGTGTTTGATCACGTTTTTGAAATAATGTAAAATTATAATATTACTTTTTCTGTTAAATATTATCACTATTAAAATCCATAGTGATTGGATTTGCTTTGATTTTCATAAATTATTAATATTAAATGCATTATTTTTATGTCAAAAATATCCTTAGTATTAAATCAATGACAGAGTTATTCGAAGTTGCCATAAACTAAATTTTTACGAATACCATAAACAAAATAATACAGAGCACCAACATGTGTCTTGTATTTAAGTCGATTTTTTTCGCCTGATTATAAATATAATACTCAAAACTGTGTCTCATATTGATAAATCTTATGTTCTATTAAGTTAATAATTACTTTTACAAAATCTTTTTGGTAACATTGAAATATCGTTATACGATAAAATTACTTCATAACATCTTGAACCGTCGAAACTACTATTGGTCTTTTTTTGTTTACGTACCTGAAGATTTATTTATCACATTAAATTAAAAAAGATGATTCATTCATTATGTATACATATTGCATCAATCACATGGTTCACTCAAAATGGCGGATATGAAGAATAGTACGCGAAAATATTACATCTCGATAAATCATACCGAACACTTTAAATGAGTAATACTTTGTAAAAAAATACGTAAGTTATTGAATATTTATAATAAAATCGAAAAGTATTTTGCTCAAAAAGTATATAAAAACGATACACACTCGTTAAACAAAGACGTTTAAAGTTAAAGCACAGATTATTTAAGGCTTTTTATGTGTACAGATACATTATGTACATTTTACTAACTGATTTATGGTGATAATAAATAGACTTACTTACTTTTGTAACTAGCTTAATATTTTTATTTTACTTATTTTTATATTATCAAAGCCGAAAAATACATGTTCAAGTTATCACTATAAAGGTTCTATACTGAATATTATTATTTTAATCACAATGATACTGATTTACGCAATTCAGGTTATTAATTAAGTTTACGAACATGTATTTGGGGCATTTTAGGTTGTCATTTGATTGTTTATTATAATTGTTAAAAAACAATTGGTCGTCGGTTACTATGTTGAATTTATTTAGATACGTATTATAAAAGCCTTGTACAAAAAAAAATTGTAGAATGGTTTAACACATAGTTAGACACAGCAAATTGTATTGTATTTTTTCTTATAAATGAATCAAATTTTTACAACAATTTTAGGCAGGAATGTTTGTAGTCCCGTATAATCCTTTTATTTACGTGACCACCACACAAAAAAATAATACAATTCTATAAGTTAAGCAAACTGTCTCGCGACCATGAATGATTTAAAGAATTTGAAACATGAGGAATATGAATTTAAATAATACGATAATTTCTTTGAAATGGGTCTTAAGTCTCAGATATTAATGTTAATCAGAATTGCATATATAGTATGAACTAGCGCAGTTGCGACAGGGTATAAAGAGAAGAGAGTCGCTGAGAGTACGGATCCTTGTGGAAGACCAGCTCTCGAGGATCAGGATCTAGAACGTGTCCTCGTTTTCAAAACGGAACCGGCAGTTTTACAAGTAGCCTTACGATGCTAATCATGCTGTCTAATCCTAGAGATATATATTAAGTAGTTATGTCAAACTTTATCAAAAGCCTCCAATACATGAAAGGAGTAAACCTACGTGTTTGTATTGATCATGGTGGCTATTTCGGAGTATGTGCTTCGTGATACATTTAGAGGAGGACACTAAAATGGTAGCTATATAGAAGTGGTAACTCATTGCTCGTTTGAGATATAGTCTAGGCTTTGGGTTCGTAAATTTTACGTCTTCCGTCTTTGGACTTATTTGATATGGGGATGCCAATGACGCTTCCTTACACACATCTGAGAAGGTACAACCGTCAAAGTGAACATTAAATATCGCACATAAAAGCTTATATGGTAAACGGAAAGTATTTTTGCGCCAAGTTTTTGACTATGGTCGTAACCTCTACAACCTCCGCGTGTCTATATTTATTTTTTGAAAAGGCGTTTGTACATTTAAGACATATTTTTGTTTGTACATTTAAGAGATATTTTTTGTAAGACCGATAAACGTAGTGATTGATGTGTCTTTTGCAAAATAGTTAAACAAAGTTAGTAGGATGTTAACACTTAAACATTTAAATGTCATAAGCAATAATTGCATCGACGCATATACTGTACATTATTAAATAAAATTAATATATGAATTCTATTGTCTTTCGTAGAACATGAAAACCATTAAGAATTAGAAATTTCGAATTTAAAAGAAAATTAAAACGCGATAAATACTTAATCTCCTAAATTGCATTGCAATGACACGAAATATGCATATTTCATATATATATTTTTCCGGTGGTAGAGCCACGCAGCTGTTTCCGCTGCTGAATGGGCCGGCTCGAACCGGATCAGTATCAAGATCGTGAGGTCGAAATCGGCGTAAAGTGAAAGTGTTTTTGCTTTCCACGTTTCGTCCGGTGAATGAAGTGGCCGGTGGCCCATGCCCCTCCTTCCGTCTCTCATTCCTTCCTCGTAACTTTCCTCCTCCCTCCCTCTTTCAAAAACTTAAAGGCTGGCAACGCATTTGCAAGTTTTATAATGTTGCAAATGTCCATGGGCGACGGTAAAATTACCTTACCACCAGGTGAACCGTTTGCTACTCCATAAAAAAAATGTTTATGCAAATCACCACTTCGACACATAGTAATTAGGTTTTCGTAATAGAGGTAGTCAGTGTGCTATATCATTCAATATTTTGAGGATATTTTTAACATACCTAGCTCGTATGTAACAGAAAAGCCAAGAATAGTTCATTGATTCCATTGCTGCAAAAATTGTGAGAGCGAGAATCAATATAATCTTTGAAGGTGGTACGGACTGCCTCATCGGAAATATTTTTTTTTCCTTTAAAAAATTGTCCAAATTCCGAAAATGGTAATGTCTAGAGTCATTCCAATCGCAGCTCCTTTTACTTATTATGACGGTTGAGTAGTGTTATGCAGCACTCAATGCGTGTTTATTGGTGTGCTTCACTTAATTCATGTACCCATTTCTCGAGCTTTTTCACTTTTCCAATTTGTTTCAAATATATTTTTTTTTATTTTTTACACCGATGGACATATTTGCGATGAATCTTTGAAAATTGTTCTGTAGGTCAAAATTTCTAGAACGAAAACGTTGGAAGTAAAAACGACCGTGATTTCTTTTACAGTAGTTTCCCCATTCACGTGATTTATTCTCCCAGCTGTTTCTGCAGTGCCGGTGCGCTCAACATGCGGTGGAACTCATATTCGATAAAAACGCGATATGTTTTCCATTTTGTGAACAGAATGATGTCAAAGAAAAATTTAAATTTATTATATATGGTAGATCCACTTAATTTCGCACTATTATTATATTATTCTTACATCATTGTATTAATTTGGCCTTCCTCTTACGATATATAGTCGGTAGTTATCACTTTATCTCTAACCCAGAAATTGGATGAGTTTGAATTCAAAGATAAGAGGAAGAAAGAAAAAAAATAAGAGTATCCTCACCGCCAAGCGCAATATTGTACTCCAAAAAATACTAAATAATCAGGAAAAAGCTAAATTTATGTCTTTCAAACAACAAATCAAATTTATGGATTAGCGATGTATTGCACTGGGCGTTTTTAATTTCCAGTAAATAGTTCGTTAATTATGAATTTGATTTTTTTAGTAACACCTAAATAATTTGAACAACTGCTTGTGACCACGGACACTGCAACGTGTTTAAACATCATGTAATGACAAAAATATAATATAATATACGTAATTAATCCGTTCATAGTTGTTAAATTTAATTTTTAAAATCACGAAAACTTAGGTCGAGTACCACTTTTGTAGACAGTTGCTAACACAATGCTTACCGCTTAAGATTATACCATCTCTTAGCATCAGATCAGATAAAATAAAAACTGAACAAGCAAATAGTAAGCTATTCAATATAATCCTGGTAAAAATATACCTTGTTGCGGCTGGCTTCTGACAAGCGAGTATACTAAGTAAATCCACTGCGAAGATTCATGATTTTATTGCTGCATTTACCCTTACCAACATCATTGGATTATCCCTTTTTCACACAGCGTCGGTACAAGAATCGGCATGCTTTCTTAGGTAGCCATTAACGGAGTCTGACATAGACTCAAAATTAAATTCCACGCGAGCCTATTGCACTATTCATATTCCAATGTTAATGACTGCGCAGTTGAGGTAGTAGTTAGAGATGTAACCTAAAATGTTATGTACGTTCACAAAAATATTAATGACTTTTCCAGGAAGTGTGACGTGCATAACATTTACACGAGAAACAAAAACAAGTTTGTTTCACCTAAGACAACGAGTCAGTAATTCTTTATATGGGCAATGTATACGTTTTTAAAAAAATATTCCAGAAAACGACCGGAAAGCTTCTATTGCCAAATTTAAAAAAAATGTAAAAGGACGTTTGTGTGCTAAAGGTACAGAAGTGATCATTGAAGATAGCACCCCTTGGGAATGAAGTGATCACCTCCAGGCTATTTCAAGATTCAAATTATAAAAAATTGTAAACGTTATTTTGTAAAAAAAATTTTTTGTCCCGCTGAGTTTCTTTCGCATGTTCTTCTCAGAACTGAGGCAATTTTTTCCAAACAGGAAGTAGAATCATTAGTCGTGATTGTGAACTCTTCAAAGTCAAAGTCAAAATTAGCTTGGTTTACAAGTCAGAGGACCTTGCCTCTAGAATTATTGGACGAGGCATAAACGTCCAAATTTTAGTCGATGCGAGTTTGACACAACCCATTTTTTTTTTTGAAAAATCCTACAAGAACAATCATCAATTTTGGTTCAGTAATGGCCTTTGAATAATAAAAAAAAAAACACCTATATACCTGGAGGATTTAATTGAGCGATGAATTGATCAATTGGCATTTTGTGTAACCATCATGTATGAATGACGTTCGCAATAGATGATCATCCCCTTGGCCATTTTTAAGAAGCCTGGATGTTGTCAAATCTATCGGAAACTACAAAATTCTCTATCTCTATGCGGCATATATATCGGATGTTTCATAAAAGGTATATCAAGTAGAATAGACCGAATACCGAATCTGTTTGCTGTGTACATTTTTAGATTAAAAATAAACATACCTTGAAAAAAAAAAATATTCAAATAAAATTGCAAAGTTTCTATTGTCAATTTCACACTAAAGAATTGATGCACTGTTAACAGCTGTAAGGCGGTTGTTGGCCATTACACGCTTTTCCTCACCAGATTGATTGACGCAGCAATTTAAAGGTACAGGTAATAGTGCTGGGGAGACATACAGAGAACTCTGAAAAGTTTGAAATTTTAAAACTTACTTTAGCATAGTGTAATCTCTTGTTATGTGTTATTATGAGGCTAATGTAAAGTCGAAATAATTTTTATTAATTGAGACAATTTCAGTAAGTACCTATCGGTTTTATATATATACACTGCCGGCCAAAAGTTTAAGACCACTTTGTACACAGGTTATAATTTGCAAAATATTTTAAATCTGCGTAT
>DWHQ01001132.1:0-11486 GCA_018247955.1 Eurytides marcellus marcellus | reverse complement strand
TTAGTTTCACAATAAATTATTTATTGAAAAACTTGACTGGATTATATTTAAAAGTTTGTTAAAAAAATTTACTTGGTTTCACAATAAATTATTCATTGAAAAACTCAACTGAAAAAATTTGTGCATTTTAGCTGGAAAATAACTAGGGGCCTGGGAGCTTTCAGATCTCTAAATCCGGCCCTGAGTACAAGGACTAGATATCACTAACATATAAGTATAGTTTTAATACTAGGTTATATTTACAAACCTGACAAAAAGTAAATACTTATTGCTAATATATAATTTTTCAGTCTTAAAGAAATAAGTAATCTCTGTAAATAGTGACTAGTTCAATTACAAAACAATTCTTTGTAACTGTAATATAATAATTAGGAGAATTGCAATGTACATTGCTTAAGAATTATAGGTTTTAGAGGTGCAGTCTTCATTTGAACATCCGAGTGGCTGACTCTGAGATGTCGGGAAAGATCACTGGTTCGGAAGAAACCCCTTGAACAATACTGGCATACGTAAGGTGTGTGATTTGTATGCTGTTTCAGCAGATGGAACTCGAGCATTGTTGCCGTGGGGAATGTTTTAGTGCATTCCCCTATAGAGCATTTAAATTTAGAGGCATTCTCATGCTTGAAAACCATGTGGTGAGCAAGACTCCGTTTAGCTGCAAACGCTTGGTTACACATTTCACATATGAATGGCTTCTCTCCGGTATGCTTGCGCATATGAACTTCTAAATCCGAAAATGTCTTCAAACAAACAGTGCACTGCCCAGATTTTTCAGAGTGAACCCTCTTTATATGCGTCTGCAGATTACCTTTCATTGAAAATGCCATTCCACAGAAACTACAAATGTTCTGTTTTTCATTTGTGTGTAAGCTCAAATGAGCATTTAAAGCAGTCTTCGATTTCATAGATTTATTGCACAAGTGGCAAGAGAATTTTCTTTCATCGCTATGCACACTTTGATGTTTCCTGACAAGGTTTTTGTCAGCAAACTTCTTATTACATATTGGACAGGAGTATGGCTTTTCACCTGTGTGCGTTCTCTTGTGCCGTATGAGCGATGCCACTTGCCTAAAGCGTTTGGTGCAAAAAGGACACACATACGGTCTTTCGTCTGAATGGACCCTCATATGGGTAATAATATCGTTTTTCCTGAAAAAGCTGTTGCCGCAAGTCTCACAGGTAAATTTACGTTCACGCGCAGCATGATATGTGTCGTGGTGTCTTTTTAAAGAACCCTTTGTTGGGAACTTGGAGTCGCAACATGAACACGAGAATGGTTTCTCGCCAGTGTGAGTGCGCATGTGATTTTGCATGGCCGACGGACTTGTGACCAGCAGTCCGCATATTACACACTGTATTGGCCCCACTCTTCCCCGTTTGAACCTTTTTCTTACACTTTTTTTTCGTTTCATTTTCTCAGCTTTCCTTTCGGATGTATTTTGAATCTTATCGGATTCTATGTCGGACGTGTAACTCTCGTAGTATTCTGGATCGCCAAATTCTTTTTCAATATCTTCAATTTTGATGTCTATTTCGATCTTTGGCCTAATTTCGTCGAAGAAATCGGGCGACAAATTTCGTAATGCTTTATCGGACTTTTCGCATTTTTGCACAAATTCATAGGATATTGTAAGATCAGTTACACAGTTTTTGCATATCATGGCTGGTAGACCGTCTCCTTCCTTAATATTTATGTTAACGCACCTCATTATCTTAGTACTATATGGAATTTGTTCTTTGCCGAAAATCGGAATTGTAGCTGATTTTTCCATGCATATTCTACACACATTTAAATCCATATTCTCCGTATTAATTTTTTAAAATCCGTTCACCATTAACCCTAATTTTATTTGAGATCACAAAATAACATTGTCCCTTTTATTATTATAATGTTATAAGTCAATTACAAAATCTTTATAGGCGCCAGTAATACTGTGTGTAGCGTACGTCAATATCACAAACAAAAACAAGACTTCAAATATGAACTGAATGCAGATACAAATTTTTATAGTGTTTATATTGTTATAGGAATTTTGGTCATGTAATAAAAAAATATTATTATCTTAAAATTATTAATTATACGAAAAAATATAATAAACGTTGTTAAATAAGTTAAAAGTATTAACTTACTTAACAACGTTTACTTCAGAAACATATATATGAGAGTAAATTTTGTCAAACTAATCATGTTACAGTTATGATTCGGATTTGCAGGTTTTGTCTTTTTCTTACAATCCCGGGACCAATGTCGTCACTTGTTGTTAGAGGCCAAGATACACTTTGGGGTCTTGGCCTCTGACACCAGTAGTAGTAGTCTTTTTCTAAAAGCCCTCCCGTTATTGCTTCAGGAGTACCCGTCGATCCTGCGAGCGTGTATCGGTGCAAGACCCTGAAGTGTGGCCCGTTGCCCGTGTTATTAAAAATGCGTTTAGTAAAGTCTTCAGGTCAAGTCTTCATGTTCGAACGTCAATGTTTTTTTATTGACTCAGTGTAGTGTAGTTCGTTATCACGTCATCGCGTACCAAGTGCTTCGCACCAACTATGGCTCAAAGAGTTCTGCTGCACCTTCAATCGCTGTCGCTGCGAAGCAGATGTCAGATGTGTGATCCAATGTATACCTTATAAATAGTGATATAAGTTTTATTGATATCCCGGATCCCAGTGTATGGCACATAATGGCCCGAGCCATTGGGCTGGGACACGGGAAAATTTTAGTTCGCGGGCTTGATTTCTATCCTTTGTTGTCTACGCTATGATTATACTATTTGTAAAAAATTATCTGTTGAGGCTTTATTTTGACGTAATAAGCATCTAAATATGACAACCTGTAAATACAAACAATAAATGTAGATAAATTCAGATAATTTGATTTTAGATTTTATCCGGTTAAGTTTCAAACGTGTAGTAAGCTATTTAGAAATAGTACTTTTAAGATGTACGCTTTGGTACTGATGACAAAATGATACAAACACAATTTGTAACGTAAATAATGGATAATCAAAGTGTTTGTCGCATTTGTTGTGTTAATACCGGCTCTTTGAGTGTCTTCGATGCAGCTGATGGGATACAAATTAGTGTGAAAATAATGTTATGTTGTAGCAGTGTGCGTATTGCAGAAGGCGATGGCCTGCCCTCACTTATTTGTGATGTTTGCAAACAAGAACTTGATGGAGCCTATAAGTTCTTATGTAAATGTGAAGCGTCTGATCATAAATTACGATCACACAAGAATTCCGAATTCAAATTGGAATTTAACATAAAGAAGGAAGTAAAGCACGAAAACACTGATGCATGTGATGACACTTCAAATAATTATGATACCTTTGAGTATTCTCAAGTATGTTCAAGTGATTTTAACCTTGCAGTGGAGCCAAAGACTGATGACGAAGATAAGGAAAGAAGAAGTAAAAAAAATAATGAGAAAGACACTGAATGTCAATGCCCTATTTGTGGAAGATTTTGTGAAAACAACTCAACTCTGGTGAAACATATGCGCATTCATACAGATGAGAAGCCATATCAATGTATATCTTGTGATAAAAAGTACAAAGATAAAGGTAGCTTAAAACGGCACAAAGATAGAAATCACCATCCCCAGAAAAGATCTCGTGATTTTATCTGTGAGAGCTGTGGTAAGGCATTCTTTTCCAAAAACGATGTAAAAATACACTTGCGTATACACACAGGCGAGACACCTTATTCCTGCAAGGAATGTCCCATGAGATTTACACAAATAAGTGCTTATTTACGTCATCAAAAACGCCACACTGGCATAAAAAGCTATATGTGCTCGGTATGTAGTAAGAAATTCTGCACCAAAGAGGAATTAAAGATGCACAACAATGTCCACACTAATGAGAAGAAGTATTCATGTCCAATTTGCAATGCTCCTTTTAAATATAGAAACAATTTAAAAAAGCACACGCAACTCCACTCGCAGCCAAATAATTATGTGTGCAATCTTTGTGGAAGAGCTTTCAATGTGAAAGGGAATTTGAAAATCCACATAGACAGAATACATTCACCAAAATCCGGATATTGCACTTTGTGCTCCAAAAATGTGGCAAACATAGAGGTTCATATGTGGAAACATTCTGGAGAGAGGCCCCTAAAGTGTAAACTTTGTTCTAGCAGTTTCTATGATGTAAAAGCGCTAGCACATCATGTCAGTTTTCGTCACAAGAACAAAGAGAAGCATAAGTGTACTTACGAAGGTTGCACAATGGCATTTCCTACTAAACCCATGTTAGATTTCCATAAAGCTAAGTTGCATGAAACTGGGATACCGTTTCCTTGTGACAGATGTTCCAGAGGGTTCTACAGGAAGAATGATCTTGCCAGACACAAAATTGGTACTCACAAAGAGAGGCTTCCCATTTAATGCATGTAATTGATGAAATATGTTCAGAGAATGAGTTACCATATTTAATCTACAGTTTGCTTGAAATATAGTATTATGTTGTATAGACTGATGTTTATGCTTTCAGCCTATGAGGTTCTATAAAGCTTCATTGGATCACTACAATATTGTATTGACTTTTTTTATATTATCAAAATGAAGGAAATAAAAAAAAAGAAACATAGATCTCACATGACTGTTAGCGTTCTGATTGCTTGATGTATATAATTATTGTATTCCTAATTTATAAGAGCTATTTATATAAATTATCTACCAATTTTAAGTGGTATTTCAATAGTTTCATTATACTTACAACTTACTTTCTTTACTTAGTTGATGCACTCTATAACTTTGGCATATTGTTTGAAAATGAATGCCTTTGAATCTAGTTGGTAATTCGGTAAAATGTTTAATTAGTAAAACAAGTTGAAATTGATTAATGCTTGTCTTAGTTAAGAGGTGAATCACCTCCAAAAATACTTAGAAGGGACCGCCTGTAAGCTATTCGTTTAACATTTGTGTCCCATTAAGATAATAAGGTAAAAATGCCAGAAACTTTTGCATTTGGTTTTAAATAATAATTTGCGACTTAAATGTTTGCTACACAATTAGGTGTGAGCATATTACAATGACCAGAATTTATATAGAATTTCCTATCCTAGGATTCAAAATACAGGGTGTATTTTTATTTCTCGAGTTTTTTGAAGACTTTTTGACAGATCATAATAACCAAAGCAACTTTTGAGTCATTATATAGATTGAAATATCATAGATGTTAGGATACAAACAAAATTAATTTGTTTTGTATTTTAAAATGGTGATAATAGAGAAATACAAAACAAAAGATCGAGTTGAATATAATTTATTTTCAAACATTTGCATAATTTGATTGGAAGTTTAGTTCATTGTTGTCTATCACAGTCAAGATACAGTATTGTAAATAATAGAAAGGAAATAAGCAGCAACAAAATAGCATATAAAAGCGTTATATAAAGTGATGAAAATTATCAACAATGTTAGTACAGTTACCGGAAAATAAAACAATGAGCCAAGTAAACTGTTATTTCATTTCTCTAATGTAATTATTACATTTTTCGTCGTCACAATATCACTTGTTTGTAAAAACAATCTTAATAACATTAAACACTTTCCACTTTAGTCCTCCATTTACAAACAACAAATACACATACATATATGTAAATATAAATCAATAAATTGCACATGTTACAATCAAATTTCTTTTGATCCAGTCAAAACAGTTTAAATGATTGCTGATTATTAAATATTGTCATTAAAAACTAAATAATAATAAAGAGACAATACAATGAACACGCAAACATCATAAATTATGCAATCAGTCAACAATTACGTCTAAATCAACACATCTATGTTCTGAATCCCGTGTGGTGCAGTTTTTCTGCGACTACTCCATAAACACTCAACAAAATAATATCTAACAAACACTCGGCTGTAAACTCATCAGCTTTTGTTGTATTGACTGCATCCAAAAAATACACTACAGATATTTAAAGAAAAGTGCAGTTTGCTATAAAGTTAATAATAACATCTCAACTTATTCACAGTTCAATGGAAATCTAATTTTTTGATATATGCATACAAAAAACTTAATAAGGTATATATTTTTATATACTTAAAAATTAATAACGGAATCGCAATATCGAATATTATGATTTATTTTTATGTTAAAAATAAAATTTAATGGTGGTTAGTATAAATACAAACAACACGACCAAAACTGCAAGTGAAAATTTAATTACTTTGAATGTCCTATGTAATCGCATTATCAACTTAAAAATTTCAAGTTTTCGGAATCGCATTCATTCATTTAGGCCGCAAAATGCGTTCGTATAACTATAAGCTCTCCTATGTTACCCGGTGTCCCAACAACGTATTATTATCGTCAGAAACAAACACAACTCTAGCTAAACTAAGTACTACCGACTAACCCAATGTTGCAAATTAGCACCAGAGAAATGTAGGATACAGTGTTATCTGTGCAATCCCAGTTTAAACACATGGTCATCGATTTATACCCATGAGTTATGGGGTATACACCGACTGGTAACACTGCAATAACCAACTGAAACACTCCAGTCGATTAAGATTTAGTCGATGTCATAATTAAACCTAATTATAATCTATGCAAACTAGTTATAAGCTCTATGCCAATCATCATGTATAACGGCTAGCCACACAATAATGTGCCTTCATTCCACGGTTAAGACTTATATTTAATTTGTATTTCTCATCATTTGATCATTGGTACTAATTCTCTAGCCTAATATTGCTACCAAAATAAATCAAATTCTGCGCCTCGATTCGCGAGTAACTAATTTTATGTACAATTTAATTAATAAAATTTCATTAGTTTCACAATTTTAATATATCGCAATGAAATGTAAATGGTGTATATATTAATTGGCCATGACACTGGATCTAGAAAATCTTGTCAAAATAAATAATAAAAATTAATAAATAATTACACATAAAAGCATTATCATCGGGCCTATCTTTTTCTGCTAACTGCCAGCCGAATAGACAATAAAGGCACAGCCCTATGTTGCGTCGAATGTTCTATATTCAATAAGGTATCAATGGTTTTGTACCATTTCAGCACTTTTTCTCAATGACATCAAAGAAATAAACATTTCAGCTGTCTCAGAGAAGTGTCTAATCCGAGTTAAAGCAATATGCTCATCTCCGAAAACGTAAAATATATTTACAGCAATGTAAGATTTATCTCAAACATCACTAATTTGGTCATATTTAGTCTGACATAAACAAATTTTGATTTATATTAACCTTTTTTTTTTACTCTTATGTGTGTCAAAACAAAATATTAGTATGTCATTGATAAAATATTCGACAAAATATACTTAAATAATAGACAATCATTGCACTTAATCTCTTAGCGGATTGCACAAAACCAATATAAACTCAGATTGGCGACTAGTACTTCAATAACGAGACATTTCCTTCATAACTGATTTTTCAAGATATTTCCATTCCCATTACATTTCATAACAGACGTTTCCCAATGCAATGCTTCGTCCAAAACAATCGGTGTATGATCAACCAAAAGTTTTACCAACACCACGACTAATGACATACTTAAAGCGTGTAAAGGCAGCTTTAAAATTGAATTAGAGTTAATTGCACTAACAGCTTCGTCGTCGAACGGGGTGTGGGTGAGGTCAGTTGATGGCCTGTTCGGTCATCTGTAGGCAGAGGGCGTCCAGGCCCGAGTAGTCGTCCGCTGCGTTGCGCTGCGCTGAGAGCGCCGCGCCGGCGGGGCGCAGCTGCGAGGGCCAGAGGGCCGCGGGGAAGGGGGGGTAGGAGTGCGACTTGCCTCGCGGCGGAGGCGCCCAACTGCGACGCTGCCCCCCGCGCACGCTCGCCCCACCCGAACGCCATCTGCGCAGCGCAAGCGTACCACATTAACACATTTTATTTATTTAGTCTTTATTGCAAGAACCAACAACGCATTGGAATTACAAAGGGCGGACCTAATACCAATAGGGATTAGTAATGTAGTAGTAGTGAAATTAGTATAAAAGAAGTGAAATTAGTAAAACAAAAGTGAATTTAGTATAAAAGAAGAAGTGAAATTAGTATAAAAGTTAGTTAGTTGTGGGCACCTCGGTTTGTGACGGTGTGCGTGTAGAGGCAGCTCGCCCACGTGGCGGAAGAACTGCCTGGGGGGCAGCCGGTGGCGGAGCGACCGCAGCGCCCTCTGCAGTTCCCCACGCCCGAACGCCTCATGATGCAGCGCCTGGAATCGGACAGTGATTTGTTTATATTTCATATTTCAACAAGTCAAATAAGGCCGCAATAAATAATACAATTGTTGCATGTATAGCTGAGTCTGGAAGAATGTGCTTGCATGTATGCATTGCTGTCTAAAATCTAACTTGACAAATTGGACAACTGCGCAAAACTCTACACAATTTTAACCTCGTCAAGTCTGTCTCTTTATTTATTAATAACTCTCATTGCATCAAACAAAAGTACTTGATGACCGTTTGTCGCAGTTGCTAAGTTGGCTTTGGCGTCGCAGTTCGTGGGTTCGATTCTCACCCAGGAGAAACATTTGTACGAACTACAGATAATTGTTCCGGATCTAGGCGTTTGTCTACGTGAGATTTATGTATGTGAAACGCCCTTATAACACAAGATATTTATCTTAAAATAGGGGCAGCGTTTTTTTTTTAAAGAAAAAAAAAATTAAAGCACAAAATAAATTATCTCTCTCTCTTTCACTCTCTAATCGCCCCTTCGAAAAGCTCCAGCAATATCAGGCGAGTCGCTAGCTCGTCTGTCAGCCTACTCCATAAAAAACATATCCCCATATGTATATAGCTGCTCTTACCTTTTCGACGAGCCAGCAGTGCAGCGACATGGGGTCGACGTGGTCGGGCTCGCCCTCGCACGTCCCGCTCACCGCGCCCTCCTCCGCTCCGCTCATGCACTTGGACGCTGAAACAATCGCTCACTCTTACTCCATGACATCCATAGCTAACTATGCAGTACTGACCAGAAGCCCGGTTACAATAGGGCAAGGGAAATATACCGTACCAAATTTACGGTGGTAGAGCCACGCTAACGCTAGCTTATCTCTTGTACCCGGAATCGATCGGTAGGACATTATCATTACATTTGATGTATCTATTTTGAATATATAATATATATGTCTTATAATTAAATCTCTTGTGGTCGGAATCGGTCGGTAGGACATTACATATAATATCTATTTTTAATGTAAATATGTCTTACATTTAATTGCTGATCTCTTGTAGATCGGCCGCTGTGGCCTGAATCGATCAAGAGGACATTTTACTTCATACAGAAGGTAAAAGGTTATAATCAGGACAGGCGGTCTTCGCCATCATCCACACATCCAGAGCATCCAAAGAATGTGCAGGGTTATCAAAGAAATGAGGTAAGGTACTGACCTAGTTGTAGGGCTGCCACGATGGCCGGTGGCAGGTCGGAGGCAGGTGGCATGGGGCTGAGCAGCAGCGACCGCAGCCTCTCCAGCGCCCTGCCCACTGCTCCACCGGCCAGCTCACTCCGCACCAGCTCCAGAACAGCACCGCGCTCGCTCAGCTTGCGGATCGACACCAGGATCTTGTGGCGCGCGCCCTTCGTCACGCCTGTAGGAGACAGTTAACCTAGATTACCCTCGATTTTTTTTTGATGGAGCAAGCTGACAAACGAGCAAGCGGCTCATCGGATAAGTAAGCGATCACCGCCACCCATGGACATTTGCAGGGGGAATTTTTGAAAGAGGGAGGAGGAGTTCTCACTCCAAGATCACAGAGTAGACTAAAATCATCTCACCAGGGAGGACACACACCACATTTCTAGAGGAGGGACGGAGTAGAGGGGGCGGGAAAAGGAAGGAGGAAGTAGGGGAAGGGAGCAGAGGTAAGTTGAGGAGTGAAAGAGGGAGGAAGGTGAGGTAGTAGGATGGGCCACCGGCCACCTCACCGGACGAAACGCGATAGCAAAATCACTTCTACTTTACGCAGATTTTCTGTGAGGTCGTGATACTTATCCAGTTGGAGACGGCCCATTTAGCAACGAGAACAGATGCGTGGCTTTACCACCGTTAATATTTTTATTTCGGTCTACTGTGTGATCTTTGTAAAAGACATAGTTTACACAGATTATCCTCAAAACTTGTAATAATTTTTTTTGGGTTCTTGTGAGATCTATGCAGTACAATTTTATGGTATTTTTAAGTCTTGTATTGTTACCAACAATGTGTATTGTTATCAATCATTTAGATTTTATTATAGGCTACCAAGCAGGTGTAGTGTTCAAACTGTCGTTTAAAATTAGTTAAATAGCGAATTCGCAAATCAGTTTTCATTTTAACAATATGTAGTATTCCCGTAAATAAATTATTATCAAACACTATAACATATCCTGCGCAGTTGGCTGATCTCTTGTAGATATAGAATCTGTCGGGAGGACATTATTATTATACGACTCAGCAATACTTGCCCAGTTTCTCTAGGTACTTCTCGTCCATTGCCAGCATCTGCTCGTAGCTTATGTTGGTGAACAGCCACACGTATTTGTGCAGCCTCAGGCTCTTCAGCCACTGGGCCACAGTCGACATGCCCGGGTGCTCAGCAAAGTTGTTCGACCGGAGCTCATCCAGCCTGGTCTCGCTGCCCGTGGTGCCGTACGCCACGCCCATCGGCCTGATCTGTGCCAAGCTGTGCTCGCTGGACAGGGAGAAGCTCCTCGGCTTCTGGAACGGCTCCTCGCTGAGGTTCTCCGCGGACGAGGACATGTGCACGAAGCTGGTGGTGGGTGGGGTCAGGCTGTTGGACCTCTGGGCCTTGGGCTGGCAGATCGCCGCCTCGAAGGCCATTTCGCCTTCGACGCTGATGTCTACGTCGCGTCCGTTCTTCGAGAACGATTCCTGTAGTATGTCGGCGTATGTGTGGTCAGAGGAGTCTAAAATGCCTCGAAACTCCACGTTCTTTCCTATGGTCCTTCTGAACGCGCTGTTCCCTCCCCATATGTTTGTGTCGGGCAACAGGCAGGGGTCTATCCGCTGCTGCCAAACGGATTCGGTGTTGCGGTTGCCCGATATGTGGTTCTCTAAGTAGCGTAGCCACTGCGTTAGGGTCCTGTAATCATTTTAATTTTCTATGTTATTATTCATTCAAACATTCACAATACCATGTTTGTCTAATTACATTTAGCCCTCTATCCTAACTCCATAAATTTTTTATTTGCATGTTTATCACATGTTCATATTTTCCCCAAGTCTAGAATTGTTGTTTGTATATAACATTTACAAGAATTGTTAAACTCAATTTTAGCTTCTGTATAGCATTTATGACTGTTCTGTGTAAAGATTTTTATATATTAAATCTTGTTGTTCAGATTCGGATGTTCATCTACTTTATATTTCTGCATGCAAATCATATAACTTAAGATAATTTGATTTTACGTGGAACAGTATTAAAAAAAAACGTGTGCGTCGCGGGACGGCCGGCAGAAGTGATAAATATCTAAACAGTTAAATTAAATTTTATTATCA
>DWHQ01001131.1:0-11492 GCA_018247955.1 Eurytides marcellus marcellus | reverse complement strand
GGAGGAGAGGTGGTAGGGAGATGGGCCATCAGTCACCTCACTCACCGGACGAAACGCGGAAGCAAAAACACTTCCACTTTACGCAGATTTTCTGTGAGGTCGTGGTACTTATCCGGTTCGTCCGGCCTATTCAGCAGCGGGAGTAGCTGCGTGGCTTGTTTTTACGTAAATAGAAACATGTGAATATATTTACATTCCTGATCAACCATTTAGCTTTAGTTGACAAGACAGATTGCATAGTTCAAGCGGTTAGGAAGTTTTATTTTTCAAACATGTTCTGAATAATCGTAATATGGTGAATATTGAGCATTATTCATTAGCATTAATTTTAAAGCATACCAATGACACGCGTACGTACCCTCCACATCCTCACATATTGCGCCCAAACTGGGTGTTTGACTGGTCACGCACAAGTCTAAGTCTGCCGACGAACAATGAAGCGTAGTATCTTGGCAGTCAAACTGACCGACCGTGGGACTGGGCTGAGCACGTTTGCCGAATGCCCAACTAGTTAAAAGTCACCACGGATTGGGTTCCAAAGGACGTTATAGGGCAGCCTGGCCGATACACTGGAGAAAAGTGATTACGCTACTGTCATCTGTTAAGTAAGAAAATTCATTCTCCTAATGATTTTTAATTTAAGTGGAATCTCACAGACATCCATAGGTCATACAAAATCATGGGAATAAGGGCTTCTGCTGGAGGGTATTACTTATAATATTATAGCGAATTTAGTCCAACATTATGTTAAAACCATACAGCTATGTTGTCTCCGATATTTGACATATTTTGATATTTAACATATTTGACTAATCCAATGGCTTCCTCAAGTGCTGTATTGGTAACTGTATTCACAGTTTGGTAATAAGACACATATCTTATAGTGTCAGTTTGTGAGTAGTTGTTTTTCACCTTCCCTAGGAATGTGTGTGGAGCTCGCTAGCTTTCTTAGGAGAAAAGGGGGTAATTCTAGCGGTAGTCAGCCCTAGCGGCATCGCGTGACGCCTAAGCCCGCGGTACCAGCCGCCGCCGGTGTCCCAACGTCACCGCGGCGGCGTCTCGCTGGTCACGCCATAACCATCGTCTGCTACGATTTTGTCGTGTCCTATCTCGAGTGACTTAAGCTATGTCATGTTACAATATTACTATTCTTGTACTATTTTCGTGATAAAACGGCATTCTGAATATTACGCCGTTGCGTTATTTCGTCGCCTTTTCTAAAAATTAGGCGGTTTTATAAAAGTAAAATATAAAACCGTTGATTACGTGAGGGTTTCTCTCTACTCAAATAGAGCTGCCATTAAATATAGTACACATAAGAAAACACTGATTATTCCCGACTTTTAAAGAAAACCGAGGAGTTATCAATAAATTACACAAAGGGCTGAAGCGTGGCTGAGAACCACGCCGATTGTAGAACTTTTTACTTAGATTAAGACATAGAGGTACTGCGCTGTAATAGGGAAGTGTGTCGCTTGTTATCAGCTTGCTCACGATGACAACTTAAAATATGTAATATTTACGCAAATATAAGAAACTATTAAATAAAAAGCAACACAATGTCTTTTTGACCCCGGTGCCTTAAATGCTGATTCTGAATTTAATAAATTTGCTTACGTCGACCGAACAAAACAAAGTAGAATTAAACCAATTATTTAATCCACCAGCCACTCATCACATATCAAAGAGAAATAAAAATCTTTCCATTTGGAATTGTAAATACAAAGGTGTTGATCACTGCTTTTGTCGTGTCTTACCTTAAAGAACGATAAACGATATCGATCCGCCGAATGAAATGGATGGAGAGAAAATTCATTTTTCAAAACGAGATCTTTCAACGAAATGAAAATATAGTCTGTAGGTGAAGTTTCTGTGTTCGCGTTTGTAACGTACGCGGAGAAAATACGCCCGACCACATTTCCTTTTTCGCTGTCCGTGAATTCATCATTCGAGGTTTAATCTATTAATGTTAAAACATAAACATGCATAAACGTAACGCCGACGATCCCAATTCTAAATAACGAATTTCGAATAAAAAGTTACACAAGAAACGATAGGAGAGAACGAAAATAATTACGTATAAGTTAGCTTGCCTAGTCCTGCCGTAAATCAATTTAATTTAGAACTCTCCGATATCTAATTAAATTTTTTTTACGTTAATAGTGTTTATAAAATAATGTTATATATTTTAGATTTTACGTTGATTATCGTTTTGTTAACCATTGATAAGTTGGCTACCAAATGTTCAGAAATATTTGATATTGACTCTTTAATGATCTGACATTCTACCTTGTAGGTTTCTTACCTACAGAATTGATGTGTATGCAATTACAAATTTCAATAAAAAATTATACTAATAAGATATTTTACTCGTACTTACCAAACCGTACCGATGTTCGTAACAATATCGAAGTCATTCTACATTTATAATGGCGTGAAAAACTATTTGAATTTCCTTACTGATAGTAGTTGGCATTTGGGCAGCTGAAACCCATATGCCCAATTACCCTGGCTCGTTAAATACGATAACGTCACTCAGGAATGAAAGCCCTACACCCTCTTCAAATCAAAATGGACCTTTTTTTTGGAAAGCCTAACAGAAATGTGACGCTACTATCGTCGCACAAAAAGTCAGCACATTGAAATTTAAATCGATTTTTATTAGGATTTTTCTTTACCAATTTATTTATAAATGACTTCATTTGTATACATTATCTGTTTTGATATTTAAAAGTAATCTACATAATAAACTACATTCATTAAAGTTAATAATTTTTGTTGGTGGCCTTAAGAAGCCAGTTTAAAAGTTGGTTTTGGAAAAGTACATAAAGTGGCTCGAAAACGATGAAAATTTTGCTCGTATCGTTCGCGTGAATATTGAAATAATGATTTAAAATTATTTGCAGTAACAAAATGTAAGGAGAGGTTTACTTATTTGAAGCAAATGTGGGTTAAAGAAAATTCAGAATTTATTATTTGAGAATTTAATTTAAACATTTGTCATTAAAAAAAAATATATGGTCATGCGTTCGATTGTGAAAAAATGTAGACAAACCACAAAATTCTTTTTTGTAACATTTATAGGAGCCTATTGTTCGAAATTCCTCTTTATAATATATATGTATCTATTTATCTATCTATCTATCTAATTATGCGAAATTTTCGACTGATGTTTACTCTTGACAGCTTTATGGACTTTAAACCGATTGTTGAATAAAGATTTACTCTATTTTAAACCATTTTATAGTAGGGACCATAGATGACGATTTCATCTTTATTTTTGCCACGACCGAATATATTGATGAGTTGTTTCAGATTATATTGATGTTCACTGAGAAAGTCGTACTTTGATACTTTACTATACAAAAATGTACAGAATTAAATAAATATGGGCGCTGTTTTGAATACCTAACGTTTTGGTGGTTCCTTGTTTTTTTTTTAAATTATATATTCGACTAGCAAAAATAAAGATGGAGTATTTTTTTATGATATATGTAATGATTTCTTTATTGTTTTGGTGAAATATAGATATTCTTATATAGATTCTACATATTATATAACCTATTATTAAGTTGTGTACGTTCAAATTTTTATCAATCAATCAAATTATTTGACACTGGAGCATTTGATAACTGCATACACGATTTCCGCATATACTATTCTCAACAAATAGGACGATATGTTTCTCCGTCGAGTGTTAAGTTTGTCTTGTCTATGCCAAATGATAAGCCAAAGTTTCTTAAAAAAAAATAGTCCTATTTAACGTGTAAAAAGTGGTATTTAAATGTAAATAAAACCGGAACCCCGCAAAGTGGTATCGGATGGCGTTAAAATGAAGAATATAATCAAGCACTCAAGTGTCAAGTTGCCTGCGACGGAATTATTATGGAGGCAATTTTAGTCTGTAAGTTTGGGCAGTGCCTCGGTGCGAGATATTGTATTGATATATATTGGCGATCCGATACGTGGGTAGAACAGACGCCATATCTCGATTCATAGAATGACACATATCTTCGTGACGGAATAACCTTATAGTGTGAAATGTCAATTTCCGAGAGGGACTTGGAACGTTGTAGATATGTATAATTATGTATACTGTACAATAGTAGAGTCGTGCACAACTGCCGCTATATTTTGTGAGGCATCAGTAATACGCTTTCGTATGCTTGTCAATCGTTGTACATAACGGCTGTAAGCTGGCTGTTACGGTAATGTATTAATAAATATTATTTATAGTGTAGCCAAGTCGTGCGCGACTGTACAGTGCTTGTCCTCTGTCTAAATTAAGTCAATTCTATACTATGATACGCACGTACGTATCGCGTAATGTTAACGGACTCTGCTTCAGATAGAAATTTACATATCACGGTGACAAATAAATTAGTGTAAATATTATTGTGATGCTCGTCAATTGTTAGCGTGGTAACACCGCAAAGCACAAGTCTCTCCACAGTTCTCTATGTCATCGCACGCGATCGATGTCTGTGCTTTGTTGACTGTTTTATATACACTTATGTTGACTTTCTTTTTCTGAGATCTTTCTTTCAGTTTGTTTGGTTTTTTATTTATTTTATTTTTTGTTTTGAATGCCCCCAAAAGTACAGTTCCTCCTCTATTTTGTCTCTGTCAAAACATTCTTAATTCTCTCCGACTTAAATCACCCACAGATTACATTATATACATTGCGGTCCAATTGCGGAGATCTTGTTTTTGAAGTGATAGCCGAACATTGTATTACATGTATATTACCTATATCCATTACAAACACATCCTGTTGTAGAAAGATATATAATGGAGGTATATGTGCCTTCGAAAACACGTTTCTCCGCATTGGAGCCGCATTATTGCCGACATGAAGACATGCGAGAAAACTCACATTTTGAACGTATTTGCTTTTCTAGCTAACGGCGATGCAATGCGGGCGGCGAAAAACACACACACACATATCAAGACGGACGGCAACACACTGACACACACAGCCACACAACGAGTGCGGGTTCATTTCCGTGGGGGGACGGGATTGGTATTGCCATTGCAAAAAAAATTATATATATACATACAGTTTATATACTACCTTATTCGAAGCCAAAAACGCTGATGGGAGCAGTATCGTAGAACTTGTGTATAGAGTATGTATTGGTCGTCCATAAAACAATTAATAGCGTAAACAGTGTAATGTTTAGAGTTGCCAGTGTTAAAAAAAGGAAATTTCAATAATCCAGTTTTTTTTTTTTATTGATACAAGTTAATGTGTATAATTCATAAAAAAATATTCACATTTGAAGTGAATATTTCATTCAAGTTTTTTTAAAGGGCACAAAAATGCCCGAACGGGTCCCGTTCCCTTCGTAGTACATAATCTAAGATGTATATGTCAACAGTTTTTTTTTTGTCATGGCAATATCGTTATTATTCCTTAATTTTACATTTTTTTGTGATCTAGATCACTCCTATAAAGACATTAACAGATAGTTTTTAAATATAACTTAGACACAGTAACAGTAATTAAAAAAATTCATGTTTAACACAATTTTACATTTCCATTTTGATTTTGTTTCTTTATTATTATACTATAACTACTATATTATTATTTTCTCTATTATTTTGGACGCGGAGATTGTATGCTCCGTTTTGATGCGTATGCATTTTGTTCGTTTTTTTTTCCTTTATTTTTCTTTGTTTTTTTTTTTTTTTATTTTAATAATTAGCGGCTTAGTTATGTTTTAAGCATTATTCCCATTATTATTTGGTGTAACTTGTAATGTTAGCGTTTAGTTTTGTACCATTCTTAGCTCGAGTGCCATTTCCAACTCCCCGCCCGGCATGGCCACGGTGTAACATTTCATTCGAGTCCTCGATTATAATCTTTTGGGGCCACGTTCGGCGATTGGAGATGGCACGGCGGGCCCAGCTTTTCCCGATTTCGTTTTTAGTGATTATTATTATTATTACATTAGACAATTAGCTCGTGATTTTGTATCGATCGATGTGACGTTGAGTGAAGAGTAGATGTTTTCGTTTTTTCCCCTTACCGTCGCGCACCGATCTGACGATGTCTCCGACGAGGGAAGCCGGGTGGCGCGACCTGTTTTATTACCTGCGTAATTGTGAAATTGTACATGAAATAAAGGAAATGTGCTGTTATTGTAGAGAACATTTGAGTTTCATTTGAGTTCTTCGAAATTCGCTTGGAGTGGTGCATGTTTTGTTTGAGTTTGCATGGGTTTCGTGTTAACATGGCGATCCATAGAGTTTTTGAAATGTAACGTTTTCTAAGAACCCGTTTAAGTGGAAGGAAAGGTCTAAATGTAAGAAATAGTTTAGCACTCTTTAGGCTAGTAGTTATCGCAATGTCAATTATATTCGACTAGTGGGAAAAATATTACCAGTACAGAGATTTTCTATAAATTTTTTCTTAAAATAACGTAAAACAATGATATTGTGGGCGGTGTTTTAACATGTATTCAAACCCTTGCACAAGGATTGTTTAGGATTAGTCGGCAATATGTTAAACACCATGATTGGTAATGCTGTATTTCTTTGTTGTGTCTAATTATAGATGTTTGTATGATGTGAACTTGTGGTAGCTTATCTGTACTAATGTTTAAATTATGGCACAATACCCCAAAAGCACCCAGAGATTTCCACTAATGATGAACTGTCCTTAAACTACTCTACGCTTGTATAGCTGTTAACACTTAAAATTTATTTTCTGAAAATTTACTACTAATTTTATCGGATGTGTATAAAGTGGTAAGTTTTGTGTTGCCACAATATAAATAACAGTCGGTTAATTTTAGTCACTATAATAAGTACATAATGTTTAGTGGAAATCTAATGATTGCAAGTCGGTTTTGTTTAATTATTTTCACAAAATTATGTAGAATAAACAGCGTTCTAGCCAGATTAAAACAGAATAGTTCTTAAAATAGCTGAATAAATACCATTGTTGTCAGGTAATTAGATGCATATCTTTTTCTCTAGAGATATTTTCAAAAGAAAATAATTAAAAAATAAATAAATAAATAAATGTTTTAGTATTAGGACATTGATGTCGTGATAGCTTCAAATCTGTTTTGTTTCATTGTATATACTGGAAAATATATATAATATTCTTTTTTTCAGTCGTATGTTTTGTTTTCAATTTATGGAAAATTATTTAAGAGAATGTTTTTTAGAGAAATTATCAAACAATACTAAGCCGTACTTGCAAGATGCTAAAACAATTGTAACTGCCACCAAAGGCATAATATGTTACTTGCTGAACTTTATATAATAATAAAGTTTATTTGAGATATGTTACAAGGATGCTTGATGATCTGCAACTTACATGTAACTAAAAACTACAACCAAACTTTGAAGGCAGTTACATGGGCAATATTAATAATAGTCTATTGATCAAACGAAAGCTGAATGTATCAATTCAACTACATACTAGAGACAGAAACTAAAATACATGTATCCTTGTGTAATACACCTCGACAATCTCACATGATCAAGATCCAAAACAGCACCCGATGGACTTTAAAACCCACAAAATTGCACCCAGCCTATTGTTAAGAATGTGTAATGAACCATTTATTTTAATTTCTATTTTACTTTTAGAACTTTCATTGGGATTTAGGTACTTGTAGTTACATGGTAAACATTAAATACATGTCAACACAACAATCTTTCATTTCAACACTACCACTTAGCACATAACTCTATTATTTATACAGCGCAATATATATAACCTGCATCTTGCAACAAACTACATAATTGCCTCACTGAAATCAACGGACAAAGATAGTTTTATAACAACGAGAATAATCACAGCTGCCACACTACATTGCAGAGAAAAGGAATATGATATTGTGGTTTATCGACTACAGTGATATAATTACATAAGCATCATGACTCTGTCAATGTTTCAATAATCTTCAAATCTTGATTTAAAGAAAAATAAACAATATGAGTGAAAGGTAATATAATGTTGCATTACTGACGAATATACCTCCTCGATAAAAAATATTTATTTTTTGTATAAAGCACAAAACCATAAATTTATTTAAGCAACTACCAAAGATTGTTACCAAACATAATAAAATATTCTATTAAATTGCATATACATAACATTTATTTTTTATGAATTATAATTCATACAAAATAGGTTAATAAAATATTCTCAGATATAATTACTGTATGAAACCTTCAAAATGCTCTTTATGTACCAAATATGTTAATACATACCAAAAAGTAAATATAAAGTTAGAAGCTGAATTTTAAAAATATGCTTCATTATTCTCCTACAATATACACACGAGAATATACAAGAACACTTCAGATAACAAGGCATAAGTTGCACCTCTAATAAAATCTATTATAGAGTATTATTTAAGGCTACAAAAAATTATGGAAAAAATACCTCGTCCAACTGATTTTTTCAAACATTACAAAAAGTTTGGAAAATGTTTTGGTAAGAGAAAAATATGTCAAATAACCAAATTTATTAATTGTCATCATTAAATCATCACTGTTTTTAGTTTTTACTGTAACTATTACAAAATGCTTTGTTTAATAAGGTGCTGCAGTACTGTTTTCGAAAATTACACGAAATTAAGGTTATAAATAATATTTGTATAGATAAAAATTAAAAAAATTGTTTAAGTATGTCAATATGTAAATAATTATGTAATTTATTTCATATTACTGTTTCCTTGTTTTTCGTGTAAAAATTGTGTAATAAAACTTTTAAAGGTATACCTTAGAGAGCTGCATTCAGAGCGCGGAGAGTAATGTACATTTTATAGAAATAAACAATGTTTCCATTGATGAATTCGATAGTTTTATTTATAAACAATGAAATAAAATACACAAAACAAAGACTTTAAAAAGTATATGTCTGATAACTCTAATTCATTTAACTGTATCGATAACAATCATAAAATACAAATTTTAAAGCATCACAACTTTCATATTCTCTTATCTAATTGTCAAATTTCCCGCCAACGCCAACTTTTTGAAACTTGATCATAGACAATATTAAACTTTTTGGTAACGTGTGTAACATCATACTTAAAATCGAAAATAAAAATAAAAATGCTATAAATAATCAAAATACATATTTATTGCTAAATTATTAATTTGGTATTACATAAACCATATTAAATAAATAATTTATTACGAAATATCAGATGTTAGAGGAAGCTAACACCGCCCCTGGTGGCAGTTACGAGTACTATCTAAAATTGAAACGTAATGGTGGCTGCTTGTGCTAGTGAATCATTGCTGACAACTTATTTTAGAAAACCTTTCTGAAAACCTTCAGGAACGAATATATTCCAACAAAACTTGATGATTTTAACAGGTAATCGTGTTTATTATTAATGATTTTCGATTTTCGGTTCAAATAATACGTTTCGTAATAAGATATGTGGCAAAATGGCCGCCAAATAATCAAAATAAAGAATATCTATTGTCAAAACTATTTTAATCGCCATTGACATTTTTCCTTTACGTATTTCTCCAATTTACTTGCGTATGGTGGCAATAGATTTAAATTTGCGTAACTGATAATACGAATACAAACAAAATGCTACGAACGAAGAATTGCTACAAATCTGCGTCAATTAATTTTGAACAGTTACATAATTTTCGTTGTCGATTTTGTATTATTTAGTATATATTAAACGCATCTAATACTGATGCTGAAATATGTTTATTGTAACTTAAAGAATAATTCAGTAAATTAAGGTAGAAAGAACATGTGTTTTTATTAAACTCGCTCTCTTTTATAACATTTGCTATCTTTTGTTCTTTTCGTTTTTAAGCGTTATTTTTAAGCACATTTCGCTCTTTAAAGTTACGTTTCGTTTTCTAACACTATAGAAATTAATTTAATAGCCTTAAAATATATTTAAATAAATCAGAGAAGTGTGATAGAAATGAAAGATCGACTAAATATGTATAGTTTCCCATAACAATACGACTGGAACCTAATGGGGTTTAGATAATACGTGTAAAAATGCTTTACTCAAAAGTTTACACTACTTTTCATTCGTAATGATATAATTAAGATTGTCCCTTTTTTCTGACAGCAAAGGTAAAAACATGTTTGAATAAAATTATTGGGTATTAAGCTTTACTACCTAGGGTTTTATCATGCATTAATTTAGATTACCTGTAATTTTTCTTTTGAATTATTCCGGCTTCACTCACTATGCTGTAATAAGTAAAAAATTAAACGGATTGATAATTTAATTGTTGCGTTAAAATAATTTAAAAAAAGTGTATTTAATATATCTTAGATTTGCGACTTGTTCCTTTTAAAACTAAAATTAAAATTATCTTATTGCTTAAAGCTTATTATACTTTTCAGCAGTTTTTGGTAGATAAAAAACGTGGAATTTAATTGATTGACTCCTCCATATGAGATATCTATAACATTGTTTTAAGGCTTAACATATTCATAATAGCAACTGTTCAGTTTCTGGCCAGCTCTTCTCAGCAGAACTTCATTTCGAGCCGGTGGTAGTTTCCTCGTGAACTGAGATATGAAAATGACTATTCAAAAGTGCTTGTAAAGGCCTATTTGATTAAATATATTTTGATTATTTTTTATCAATTAAAATGTCGCACACGATGCTCTCATTTAAGTTATACTTAAAACTGTTTAATTCAGCTCTGATTTTTGCGGCTGAAAATTATTCGCTCCACGTGTTTTTGTTGCGTTTCCTCGTTTTTTTTTTTTGCTTTTTCACTCATGCGGATTTGCCACTAACAAATAACTAGGCTTCGAACGCGGCTACGATTTTTTGATGGTGTTTTATTTCATTTTATATCTTCGGAAAGCTACAGCTCATTACTTAACAAAAGAGATTAAAAAACATTAAAAAAAAAGCGCACATACAAGCTTTCACACAAGACAATTCCAAGATAATGAAAAAGAAATAAATTACTCAGTAGCAATCCTGTAATTTTTTTTTACATAAAATATTTATTCCAACGTATTTATATTTAGATAATAGTAATAAACAAGTAATTTAAGAATAAATAAAGTCAATTCCTTCTTAGGTCATCGACAACAATTTCTCTCACATAAAACTATAACGAATTAATTAAATTTAATTAGTGAATTAATATTTGATAAAACTGTAATAAGATCGAGTGTCATCCACTACAAGTTACTTATTTATTTATTTTAAAGGTACATCAACAATGCTCAAATTCAAAATTATATAAATCAATCGTTCACAGTTTTGGAAATCTGAAGTGAGAACAATTAGAAATAATAAAAAAAAAATAGAAATCATACAAGTTTAAAGAAATACATGGTATATTTTTACTCGAGTGGATGAATAAAGGTATTTGATTAACAATTGTAAATTTGAAAAAGTATACACACTTTCCATATATACAGACTTTGACTTTTGACTTTTTTTTAAAAACGCTGCCCCTATTTTAAGATAGAAATATCTTGTATTATAAGGGCGTTTTACATACATAAATTT
>DWHQ01001130.1:0-11500 GCA_018247955.1 Eurytides marcellus marcellus | reverse complement strand
CCGTGCTTTAAAATTGAAGTTAGAAATTGATTACAGACGTTCGGAAACGTTTAGGCGCCATTTTTCAAACTGATGTTCCTTTATTTTTTTTAATTAATAATGAACGGATATCTTTAATTGTTTTTATTTTTTTATTGTCATGGTTTAAAGGTGATTAACTTTTTAACTTTCGAAGTGTAAAACTATATTCTTTTCATTAATGTCGGGTAAAATATATTGACCGACTCCGTATATCTTCGAATATTAAAAATTTCCAAGATGTGATATATATTTAAGACTCTCCATATGGTTTTTATCGTTGTTATTGCAAATAAGCACTTACTTATTTTACTATGGTACTGCGATTTGAATAATAAGAACTGAGCTATTACGGCTCCTGCCTTTTTTCGGTTAAAAAAAATATTACAAACGTTGTACACGATATATAAGAACCATACCAAAAACAATAAATAAGACAAATAATTTCTCAGGTAAAATTGTCGGACATCTCGTTCATCGACAATTTCCAATTAAGAGTCAAATAGCGTCTGATTAATAACACCACATTGGTCTTACGTCTTCCCTTAAGCGTGAACAGATTAAATACGGCTTGTGAGCTTTAATATATTTCCGAGCAATAATGAATTGTTAGATTCTTGTACAACAAACAAAAAAGTTATTTTTCCTGTGTCATTAGATATTTCTTTTTTGTAGATTTTTCTTTTTTGGCTTTAAAACACCATTATTATTATGAATATTATGGTTCTCCTTACATATTGAAAGATAATTAGAATTCAGCCACGATCTGCGAGTTCCTTAGAAACGGCTGGATGTATCTTTGGAACGGGGATAGCTGCTTAGCATTGTGTGAAAATTTTATATGGTTTCCCGGATGGGCCTATCCGTTCCCAGCAAAGCGTGCAGGGTAAGAATGTTCATTTGCATAAGTCGTTCTATCAATCTCCTTCACAGATAGAAACATTTTTCACTTAAAATACTTAAACGTGTCGTTATTTTTACGAAGCTGTTAAAGTTAACGCATGAATTTCATTTAAAGTAAAATTAATCTATGGTGATGATTTAATCGTATTCTATATAATTTTAACTACCGATCTTTAAAACTTTATATCATCTATTTCATTAAATTTGTCCATGCGCAAAGTTTTTATCTGTAGGCAATAAAATACAAGCAACAAATAAAAAAAGAAACAGAGAAATATAAAGCAAAAATTTAAGTTCAAATATTCTTTATACATTTAACAGACAATTTAAATATGAAGTTCAGTAACTTGAGCTTTTTATAATATCTAAATTACGGTAACGACAAAAGATGTTCAAAGGTGTACAGTTGTCGCTCTGTATTTATTCTTTCTGGACTATTTATTGTTTCTGGATTCTAAGAGATTACAATCAGCCTGCAAAGATTGTATTCGAACAGGCAAAGCTGCTAGACAGAATAAATATTGAATAACGAATTCCTTATTCAAATCGCGACCCCGAAAGTAATATCTGAACGTTGTCGTGGAGGATTTACTTTCGAAACACGAAATGCTAAATGGCCGATCGATACCGCTGGGATGGGTCGCATCTTACAAATGTAAATCGCACAACGGCTCTGTCGCAGCTCGTTTGTTTTGCTGATTTGCTGTGGTCAGAAACGTTTATACCAGTGATTCTCAAACTTTTTTTTTTCTCGTAGACCACTTACAAAATTTTAATGATTTCGGTGAACCCCTGCTGCTACTTTCTACCATATTACCAAAATCCGTCGGAACATGTAAAGTTTAGATCTAATCACACCTCCGCCGGGTCTCTTATTTACCGCAGGAGGTTAACCGCTTTGAGAATCACTGGTTTATGCGATGAAGAATCTTAAACATCGAAGGAAGCTACTTTGACAGACGATAAACGACAAATCTTTAAAGGTTTCTTATACTTTTATTACAATTATATACGTCAAAGGTGGGATATGGAGCACTTTTTAATTAATTAAGTGGTAGGACTCTTATAGAGTCCGCCTGGGTTGGTATTACTACGTCGTCACTTATTCAACCACCAATTAGTGATGTGTAAGCACTACTGTGTTGCAGTTTGAGAGACAAAGTAACCAGTGTAATTATTGGGCATAGAATTATTCGGGTAGCATGTTTTGGTTTTGGTGTGGCCAGTTTTTCTTCTAAAAAATAATATTTTATGGAATTCAGTAATGACAAAAAGCAAAACAGCCATCTGATGATGAACCCTTTACTAGGTTACATTTTCCCATAGGAAATGAAGAAAATTCTAACAACATGATAGAAAAGAATTAATATCCTGTGACGTTGATGTGTATCGCTTACAATTAAGTCACATTATATATTTCATCAAGTAGTCTTAAGTACACATATAAGAACGCGCGAACGTTGCTTCCAATTATAACAACTTATAAAACATTGTTAAAAGTAGTTGTTGACTAAGTTACGGAGTCATTAAAAGGAGATTTGGCTCTTGAATTTGCGTTATGTTTATCAGAATTTATAATTATGAATGAAAATTTAATTTATGATATCATCAAAAGCAATGTACACGATTTTCGTTATTGAATTGTCGACTAAATTTTATGCGGCGTCCCCAATAAATCTTATAACTTCTACAAGAACTCTTTATTCTTTCGCAAATAAACGTTTAACCGCCTAGAGATGACGTTAAACACGCAACCTCTTTAATTACTTAAGGAAATGGAGTAATTTATTTTAGTACACGATAACAGGTACGTCGAGACATAACGCTCCCTTTATTTAATGTAGAATCATTAATTGTTACTGCTTTAGTTCAAGTTGATAGCGAGATGAATATATTTGTCATAAATCATGAGTAAATTGTGGACGAATTTGAGCATTAATTTACTATGCTTGATGCGGAAGCAACGAACGATATATGAGATAGCATCAACCAGACCATATCGAGTTAATCATGACCATTTTAAAATGATTGATGAACTCGGTTTATCATTCTGTGTTACAGAGGCTTACTAATAAAACGCACTTTGTATTTTTATCACATATCTGTTAAGTGTTATTTTATATTTTAATTATATTACACAATACAGGGCAACAAAATATGGTATAATTTTTTTTTTTATGGAAACAGAGGCAAAAGATGAAGCGGCTCACCCAATGGTAAGCGATCGCGAGATGAATATTGAAACAAACTTCAACCATAAGAGTGCTATAATTGCACTTAGGAAGCAGTAATAATTGTATGAGACGAATCACGTGGTTTTTTTTCGTGTAGTTTTAACTATTCGTATAAGTTTAACTATTGCGATGCAATAAGAAATAAGCAAATAGTAAACACATACGTCTAAATTGACATAAGGGAAGCTTCTAGAATCCAAACATTCTGGCTTACCAGAACCTCTTAAGGTGAAAAAGAAAATGTATCAATACCATCCCGTTTTTAGCCTTAAATCCTTATTATTATCAACGTTGGTTATATTTAATAAAACGTCATTTGTAAGGCAGGAAATCCAATTTACATCGCCCATATTCACCAGAATGACATTATCTGCCGGCCCAGATCGTACCTGATTAGGTTTATGCGAATTTCCCCCGTAATGGGAGAGCAATAAATCAGCGACCACATTGACCGACGTAGACAATATAGAGACGACATGAATGGCAGGGCTGCGTAACCTTCTAAAACTAACAGAAATATATGTTTGTGAGGCGTTAGTAGTTATTCTGATGGTCTGTTTATTCTAGAATACTAAAGTATTAACCGTAATAGCGTCTATAAAACTTGCGAAAAATCACGAAAATATACTTGTGATTGATTAATAGAAAATTCAAATGTTAAAAAGATCAGTTTGTGTTTTTTTTTATATTAAGGCATTATTATATTATTTATATCGGTATTCATTTTTCTCTTTTAGACAAGCGAATTGATGATCGCAGATGCTAAGCTATTGACTTCGGCGTCTCAGGTCGTGGGGTCGATTCTCACCCGGGGCAAATAGTTGTACGAACTACAGATAATTGTTTCGGACCTGGGCGTTTGTCCGCGTGAAATTTATGTATGTAAAATGCCCTTATAACGCAAGATATTACTATCTTACAATAGGTGCAGCGTTTTTTTTTAAATAAAGAATAAATTATTGATGTTACGAACATGTGATTAAGCAATAAGCCACTATATTTAAAACACAAAAATTAAACTACAAAGTGAACAAAGTACTAAAAAGTTTAACGTAATAAATACTGCATCCGCCGTTTTGATTTTTTTGGATATTAAGAGACGAGTCGAGGGTGTGTAATTGATGGTAGGCGACTTACCCATTAAGTCCATAGGGCCGTCGACTGACCCACATATCTTCCTAAAACTGCATGGTTTTTTGCTCGTCACCCATGTGAGATGGCATTTCTTTATGGCCAGTAATTATTCTGGCATCATGACTTTTTAAAACGGAACACAGTAACGCTTGCGCGTCACAGCTGGGACCTATAAAAATATTAACATTGTGGAACTACAGCAGGTGAAAAAATTTGAAGACAATTTTATGATTGCACACAGCTCATGATACTCAGGAGATTTGTTTTCTAGTTATAGTAAAATAAATAATCACACTTACGTAAATTCTTTAATCCAGAATACTTCTTGTTCGGGGCGTTTGTGTAAATATAAACAACACACGACATTACGCAAAAATTACTTAAAAATCTGAATAACTTATCTACTATATTATAATATAATTGTAGTGGCCAAAATATCTGTATGTTTGTTATCTAAGAGCCCTTAACTTGAACCTGTTCGGGGTACCTAATGGAACCTATAGGATATTTTTTGAATCTGCTAGTAATTTATAAGTCTGTACGTAATAATATAGTTTGGTTAAAAAAATCGCGATCTTATGCAAAGTGTTAACAAACCCACTATTCTAAGTAAATCAAAATAAAAGGTTAATTTTCACTAGACGGCGACGTCATACTGTATATCGAGCGTCAAAACACAATCAGCTTACACGTATAAAATATGACTCAATTTATGCTCGCACACGATGTTTGAGTGAATTTATAACGTCGCAACGCAATCAGAGATAAAACCGTTAGTAACGCTAAGCCGACATGGTTTATCTAACGAGCATTGTGTCCAGTAGAAAACGGTACGGGCATGCACCCTGTAAATACCGGTGCGCAAATATTAGGAACAGCTGCGTCTATGACTACGTACAACCGCCAAAGCGTAATCGATTTAAAAATCGAACAAAATAATCGAATAGGCGAAGGAAAAATTGATTAAAATGCTGAATCAACAGCCAAGAATAGTTCGAGGGATGTGGTAAATGTTAATTCTGATTATGTTATTAAGCTTAATATTATCAGTGTTATTGAAATAAAAATATACTTTGAATGATATCGTATTAAAAAAGAAAACGCGGAAATCCGCTAGTAATGTTTTATTTAGTAAATTCTTGGAAGTATAATAAATTATTATCGTTACCATAAATTAGGTACAGGTTCAAAAAATATAAACTAGCGATTGATTTCTTATGTAGATATTAATATATAACCATCATCAGCCTATAGTATCAATCAGGTGACCTGTGCCTAGTTAAAAAGAAAAATTTACTAAGTAACTTAACGTACTTGTAAGAATTACAGTTCGTGAATTTAATTTCATAGCAGCTCACTATACTTAGGTTAGTTTGAAGATGTCAAATCCATGATATATAATACTGTGGTAAGAATTCGCAGTACAAGGTATTCGCTTACCCTCGATGTAGCGTTTCTTCGATAATATCTTAGCATGGCCTATGTGTAAAATAACAACACGGAATAGATATTTTATAATCCAGAGGCACGGCAGGTTAGTTTTTGGAACAGAGAAACCAATTTATAATCCTCTATTCACGACTGAAGAAATCTCAAGCACCATAATGTCTTCTACACCGCTAGAGGAATTTTAAGCATACCACATGGCAAATATAACAGTTTTATTGTTTGTACAGATAAAACAAAGTCGGTTCAGTAAACAGAACTCTTCAGTGGGTTCCGCTGCTAATCATTTTGACCTAGTCTGCTGTAAGTCCACAATCTAACGTATCTCCGCCCACGCGTTGTGATGTGACCTGAATCCTGGTATACTGTTGCGTTAAATTTATTAAGGAACGAATCCTATTTCAGCATTAGCTTCACTGTGACAATTTTCTCTATCCATTTCTCGATCTCGGATGCGGGCAGTTTGTGGTTGTTAACAGGGGACGCCAGCTGCGAGGGAACATGATAAATCTTCATGCGCTAATATCCCTCCATTATCAAAGTCACCAATTTGAACGTAGGAAACGAAAAATTTCATTTCTTTTAATTATAAATATAATAATCGTAACTTCTTATTTTAGATTTTCATTGTGATAAGAATAATTAACATGGAGATTATTTAAAAGGGGTTTAATTTACACTAGCGTATTTAACAACGGTTTGTAAAATTACTGAAAACAATATTCTTGTTATTAGAGGTAATAATACGTAGCTTATTTAAATAACAATATAAATAATCACAGCCAGATAAACTGCACAAGCTCGCGTACAGAAATTTTAGGCCGTTGTAGTATAATAAGTACACTTAACTACTTACAGCTAAGTCTCGTTCTATTGCCCATTTCAAATATTTATTATTTCTCTTATTATGTTCCGCTCACTGTTTCACAAATTGTTCAGAAACAATTGTGTTCATTTATTATTTATCATCGATTTATTTTCGTTTCTTTGCCCGTTTTTATAAAATATCCTCCTTTTTTGTAAGCATTTTAATCTTTAAATAGAAAATATATTATATCACAATGAATAGCTTGTTCGTATTCACTTTCCTATTTTATTATTTTCCAGACTCATACACGTATATTTTACGCTAAGCCACATCATAATTACGAAAAATTAAAAAAAATGGACGGTTAGTTTGTCCTTGTTTTTTTTATTATAGTTTGCATGATATTTGGAACGTGACATCGCGATCCATGCGAGCGAAGTCGGAGGCAATATTAGTATTCGCTCCAAAAGCGACATGCACACATCTCCGCAGACGCATTAAATCGTGTTATCTAGGCGATAAATCATTGAGCAATGAAATAATAATTAGAGTTAACAGCCATTCAGTGAAAACCATCCTATCTGAACTCTGATCTTGCCATCTTTGTGGAGACACGGCGAAAGCCCGACCGTTGTAATTGCTGATGCGATAATTATGATACGGAACTGGAATCGTCAGTGGCGATTTGCATCGTCCGTAGCTTTGTTAGCCCGCCTCTTGCGCTTTTTAATGTTCCCACCTTTCAACTTGTGCGGATTGCGCTTTGGTGTGAGCTGAATAGCCTAACGTGCGACTTCCGCCTAGATCGAATATGCGGGTCTAGACTTAAATTATTAACAAGTTGCTGAAAACTTCAGGCTGAAATTGCAGAATTGTAATGAAGATTTTGGAAGATTAAAAAAAATTGACCCGTTGTTCATAACAATATTTTGTATAGAAAAATATGTTTATCGGTTATTCTTAAACGTCAGCATGATTCGGATCCACATAAAGGTTTTTATACGATTGGGAAATAAATGGCTTCGTCGTTTAGGACACTACAGAAAGTTTGGCAGATTTGACGATAGTATCAAATTTATATTTAGGTTAGGAACATAACATCATATTATTGGGTTAATTGTGGTTTTGCGTCTGGATCGAATCTAACGTTTTAACAGAAATGCAACCCTTATTATGGAAACTTTAAAACATGTTATTTATTTCAGATTTAGTCTAGTCTACTCTAAGAGCTTTTCGTTTGATTTGCATTCTATTTGAAATTTACTTAATATTCTTTTGTTTCAATACATTCCAATTTTGTTTTTATCTGCTATTGATGAGTCGAATTTATGGCTGCAAATACTAACGCCTTTGTAACTATAAAGCACAAGTGTGACGTTCTTCTTATAAAATCATGACAAAGGTTTGCTGAAATTGCTATATAGTCGTAATAGTCGTAAATCAAGGAAGGCTTAGCAATCATTTCGTTTGTAATTGGAAAAAATGAACAAAAAAAATCCATTAAGCAAGTATTTCGTAACAGTTACTTCAATACAACGAATTCGCGACAAGAGCTTTATTAGGTGAATGCGCTTAGATATGTGCATCGTACTGTTAGAATCGCAATAAAATAAATCCACGTTTAACGACGTAACGAACGCATTGATGGCCGTGAGTAATATGCACGTAAAATTAGCCCTCGGCCACAGGAAATTCGATTAATAATGCCGATGTTTTATGATATTCCGACATAAAGCCAGCTACGATGAACTGCGCTCGTTTTATATTTCCCCTGAGCGATTTCGTATTGATTCACTTCCTCAATAGACCAATCGCCGTAAATTTAATGGTCCGAAACGACAACAGGCTGTATGCATAGTAAAAAATCTATTTTGTATTTATTTTCTGTATGTCAATCAAAACATCTTTGTTATATGATTTTGTCTTTTCCTAATTAAGAACGTCGACGGATGCAATCTTTTTATGTATTCAATGATTAATTTTGTTTGGTTATATAATTTAGATAGTATCATTTATTAAAAAAAAATATAATAAATACGTAAAAACTTCAATATATACTATTTAACACTATCTTAAAACAAATAATGACTAGCTTTTCGAGGCAATAGAAGAAGTTAAACCGAGATCCGATTTTGAAAATTAAAACATGTTTAACAATTTACACTTTTTTCAATATTCTGTATTAATATTTCAAAAAAAAAATATGTGACATTTACCTAACTGAGAGCTTTTTGTAAGAATACTTAGAAAAGTAAATTGTCAATGGCATTTAGTGTAAAGGTCACATAGATCATTTAGTATAAAGGTGACCTGAGCTGAACAAATCTTCTGCTCATACAGGAACACACTTAGAATGTACTTTCTTCAGTCAAGGTGACTTGGGGAATGCTTTACAGCGAAAGCGCACGCGAAGATGTTTTTCACAGATAATATTTACGAGTATGGTGGTTGCATAGCGATGTACGATATATGCCGTTGGCGCGCGTTTCGCGCGTTATAAATCAGCCACTGACGTGACAATGGCGGTGGTAAAATGTCCTTGCGTCCGACCCACCGACCGGCACAATAGAGTATTCGGGCGGTGCGGTACACGAAGAATACTAGAGAAGCAGTGGGCGCTTGCGTTATTTATTTAGTTACTTTTACGAGATAAAAAAAGACCCAAGCAAGTTGTGCACCTGACGGTACACACCTGCCCATAACTAATTCTGTGTTGTCGAAGTTTAGCGTTTTGACTAATAGATGGCGCTGTCTCATCTGTCAATCATCCTTAGTAAATTGTAAATCACGCTGTTGAGATATTCGTGTGGTAATATAAAGCCCTAGATTATCTGAGCACTGTGTTCGCTCTTGTGTACCTGTCAAATCACCGTCCTAATATAAGAATGTCCATTTGAAAACTGCTGCTGTTTTGGCTCGGACCGAGTGAGGGAACAGTGTCCAAGGCGTTTGACGAGTGTCGTACATTCTCTACGCTACAAAGAGAGAGTATGACTAGTATGCTAAACATTAATAAACAAAGATTAAGTAAAATATTTGAGCAACTAAGCATGAATTAGAAATTAAGTACGATTATATTTTTTTTATCAGAAAATAATAATCATAATAATGTCCTCTTGACCAATTCTAGGCACGGCGACTGACCTATAAGAGACCAGCAGTGTGTAGTGTGCAGTTGGCACAGGACATATTATAGTGCACAGGCATTTGCGCAGACGCAAGTGCACTCACTATTCATTTACTCTCATAGCTCGATGGGACAGATAACCGACACGACACGAGAGAGATAAGGCGCAGAGGCGGTGACATTAAATCGTCTTCTTATTACTACTTCTCCAATCCACCGCTAAATAGCGTCGACAAGAAGTCGGGACCGACTTTTTACATGCCCTTCCGACGCATGGATGATCTTACTTTTCAGTAAGCAATCGGTTAATCAGCTTGTAATGCCCTAGAACAACTAAAAAACAACACAAAGTTTTTCCTTTCCACGTGTTTCGAAGCCACAACCACCAATTTATAAAGCGCAGGTCTATATCAATAGCTCACAGAGGCGACAATATTTATTGTAACTTGTCGATAAACAAGTATTATGGTATGAATCACATGTCTCATTATTACATAATACAGATTTTTTAACAGAGTTGACATTCCTCGTGATTAATTGCATACATGGAATTTTTAAGTCGTGTTAAGCGTGAAGAATTTCACTCGTGAAAAAATCACGGTAAAAGTCATCGGCTCGGCGTTTTTATATAAGTAAAATTTTTGTGGAAGCTTAACCTTTTATCGCGTAGTATGGTGAAAGTGGTTTGTTTGTTATGGTGTTGGAATGACGGTCGGTGCTTTCGTTCGTGTAATGTTTAATACTGAGTATCGATGATTTGGTAAAAATTCCTAATTTTTTTATGGAGTAGGCTAACAAAGGAGCATGCAGCTCTCCCGATGGTAAGTGACCACCGCCGCCCATGGACATTTGCAACGTTACAGAACTTGTAAATACGTTGCCAGCCTTTAAGGGGGGAATGTTAGGAAGAGGGAGGGAGAATGATAGAGGAAAGAGCGGAAGCGGCGAGGGAGGGGAGGGGATAAAGGCAGGGGATGGATGCAGAGGTAGATAGGGGAGTGAAAGAGGGAGGAAGGGGAGGGAGGAGAATGGGCCAACGGCCACCTCACTCATCGCACGAAACGCGGAAGCAAAATCACTTCACGTCGATTTTTTGTGAGGTCGTGGTACTTATCCGGTTCAAGCCAGTTCATTCATTAGCGGGAACAGCTGCGTGGCTCTACCACCAAAACAAAAAAATTGCGGAACGAAAATAAAAGTAGCCTTTGTTTCATGTTATATATTTTTTTGCGTGTTTTACGTAAATGTATATGTTGTCTGTACATGACCAAAGTGTCTGTGATCAATTAAGTACTTTGTTTTTAATTGCACATTTTTAAAATTTGTTCTGCTTCGCTCTGCGCCAAGAATGTTTATATCTATACCTAGTAATTACGCTGACAGTGACCCTTCAAAATGGAACAGTATTGCTTCCACATTACGACTTGGCGGTAGAAGAACTGCCAATTTAAGTGATAAAGAATACCATATCTTTAAATTGTATACCCTACAACATTATAGAGGATATATTTCACATCTGAATGAGCTCCCAGATTTGAAACGTAAATATAACGTACCATTCTTTCACGAATGTAATGAATAACATACAATATAATATATATACAACACGTTAAAGATGATCATAAAATTAATGCAATTTTATTATTATTTTTAGTGCTTGTCTTATTTTGTTCTCTTTAATTGTGCTTTTCATTGCATAAGTCGTTGTAAAGTTTTTTTAAGATCAACATTTTATGCTAGAGTTTGTTACAGATGTTTTATGCACCCATAATCGGTATAAATATTTATACAAACAAATTTAAATTGATAAAAATCGAAAATGTGTATGCA
>DWHQ01001129.1:0-11502 GCA_018247955.1 Eurytides marcellus marcellus | reverse complement strand
TTTAGCTCTTCATTTATTAAAAAATAACTGGAACAACATCGACATCGGCAAACGGTCATGTTTTTGGGGATCAGAGATTCACAAGCCTTTTTCTCGTAGGTCACTCTCAAAATTTTACTGGTTTCGATAAACCCTATGCTATATTTCTACCATACTCCAAAAACTCGTCAAACCATATGAAAATTAGATCCTATCTATATACATGGCCACCCATAGACCACTTTGGGAATCATTGATTTAGATCATAGATTCCCAAAGTGGTCCATAGACCCCTGGGGGTCTACCCCAGGGATCTATGACAACTTGCAAGGGGTCTACGTTAGCGATAAAAAATTTGGGGGTCCATGAAATGAAAATGGGGGTCCACGATAGCGGATAATTGCATTCCGTGCCGGTACTTCCTCAGGGACTAACAAGGACATTTAAAGTTTAAAGACGACACTTCGAAAGTGCTTATAATATATTTTGGAGTGATTTATATTTATTTAATGTTAACACATTTTGATAGTTGATAAAATCAAAACATTGATAAAACACAATAAGCAAGGAATTAATGTAATAGTAATGAATTAATCGTGTCACGATATTACTCAGATGTAATGAAAATAGTCCAATATTGGTTTGATAATGATTGTAGCTTGATTGATATATTAATAATAGATAAAACTTTAGATAACTTTTTAATTAATAAAATGGATTGTACTGATTACGATAAATATATTACATAATTATTGACACTTATCGCAGTTAATTGATCTCTTGTAGATCGTCGTGGCCGGAATCGGGCGGGAGGACTGATTATTGATACAGAGGACGGTTTATTATAAATTTAAATGTGTAAGTACTATCGTGTTTTCTGGAGTGGAATATTGTAATTACTGGCATAAATAGGAATACTACAAGCTTATCGTGTCATTTTACCTCCTAAAAAAGGTTTTATAAAGTCCAGGCTACGTATAGTTGAATTTAGAATGAACCCTGTCCTATCTAAAAGACTTAACACATTTTTAACACGTGTTATTAACGTATCATCCCTAAGCGTCGGCTACATAATGGGCTACCTAAGCGATCTACGCGAACTATCTCTCACACGGTGATTCAATAGAGCAATGTTTACAAAACATCATCTTTGAAACAGCACAGAATATTTACATAGTAATAATTCAGCGAAACAAAGACATGATCAATTAAAATAAACAAATCAGTCTGTTCAATTAATCTTTCCACTCTCAAATCAAATTACTATCGTAAAATTATTACGGAGACATGAAATGGTGACCCTTTTGGCGCAGTTGCTAATCTGCTTCGGCGTCGTAGGTCGTGGCTTCGATTCCCACTCGGGACAAATATTTAAATAAAATACACAAAATTTATGTACATTAAATGCCCATATAACACAAGATATTTCTATATACAATATCTTAATAGTTTTTTAAAAAGGAAAAGAAAGAAAAATAAACTAATCAGTGACACGCGTAGAAACACAAGGATTCCATTAAATATAGTAGTACTCGTAACTGAGGCAAATGTAATTAGTTTTAGTTTCATTATCTTAATCGAGCGCTGTTTTAGCTTCTACCCTTATCGGCTTTCAACGATTCGCGTGTCCGTTCGTTCGAACATTAAAATCAAACATAATACAAATTGATTGAGAACGCAAAAAGTGTTAGGAGGACGTTAACGTGATTTTAAAATGTTAGCTGACCAAACAGACGTGTTCTGGCAATTTTTGAAGTTACACCACATACTGTATCAAAATTAAGACATCTAGAAACATATAACACAAGGCTGTCTGATCCCAAACTAGGCAGAGCCTGTACTATGCTAACCAGACAACTTATGTTCATACTTATGTATTTTAAATGTATATAGATAGTCAACAACCAGACAAAGAACAAATACTTCTGCACATCGCACAAATATTTTGTCCTGGGTGGGAATCGAACTCACGACTTTTGACTTTGAAGAGCACTAACCACTACACCAACGGGTCAGGCAAATGCATACTATATTGATTCTCGCTGATTATATTAATCCGACCAAAATAAGAAGAAATCTTTTCTAGTGTAAGGCTTGAATGCATATACTCAACCAACTAGGTATAATGCACTATTATAATAGTGCTATGTCAATAATGCACTGAACTGGCACATTAAAATTTGTAGATACGAAAGGTCCGAACCCTCCGTCGGTGGCCATAGATTGCATGCCGGTCGAAACAATTCCATTTCAGCTGTCAATTACATTAGAAAACTCAGCTGGCGCGGTCACATTTACATACGAACGTTGCCCGTGCACTCGGCCTGATTGCTTAGGTAGTGGAATGATGAGGTGGAATTGAGATGCTGATGCGCCCCAAGCGACCTCCGGCGGTCCTCATCGTCGCCATGTGAAATACACCTACCTACCGACGATATGTAAAACGTATGCACGTTCCTCCCTACATTCACATTTTCATTCAATTCGACTCCTCACGAACAAAATCAATTAATTAAATAGAATTTAAATTAATACATATGTTTAAAGTAAAAGTGAATATATAAATTTACACTTTTCACTTAACCTCATACATATTTTATTCTAAACTGTAGGGAATAAAAAATAATTTAGTAACAGATAGCTCTAAAGATTTATTGGTAATATTTTCGACCATTTTCTTTGATAATATAATTTTTTTTATTGTTTATCAACAATTACTGAAAAACAACAACGTAATAGTATCTAAGTCGATCAAATGGTTACTAATGTTTAAGAGATAATCATCTATAACATTACAAAGTGCTCTGTATGTATATTAATGATTTTTAATTTAAATATTTTAATGCATTCAATAAATTATATCTTCATTGCACAAAATATAAAATCTTGTTATGAACAAATTCATATTTTAGAAAAAATTTAGATGATGTTTTCTAGCTTTAACCCGAGCACTAGACATTCTGAAATCATTATTATCGTTAATCTAAAATACAACCCTATTTTGTCAGTTCAGTCCTATTTAGAAATCCAGTCAATTTAAAAAAAAATCTATGGAATCGAAAAAAAATGGTTGACTTTTTTGAAATGACCGAAAAATAGACGTATTAGTAACCTTAATAAAGGAAAAAATTAAATAAAAATAGCTCATTCGAGTAGGTTTTAGTATCAACCATCCAATAATTGTCCATATATTGTCCGAGGGCAATAAACGCCGCATTTCTTTAATAAAAGTTATCATTACTTTTCATTTCTGAAACGTATCTATTAAGATTTAAGAAATAATATCAGAGCGTAATACAAAATTAGTAACAGTGTCCCTTATTATACATCGGACTCGCTAATGTGTATTTCTGTAACCCGTTTCACGTTTTGTGAAACAAAACCGGGGGCTTTCATCATTTGCATCGCCGTGCTCATCGCCTAGGACACAGACGACCGTTCCCAACCGTTAGATTGCCTTAAGGCATCCCAATTACTCCCCTAAGTGAATATGTTTAAGGAAGAGAACTGTTAACACACCGGATGACGGATAGACCCTTTCGTCCGCGCACTAAAATAATAGCCATGTCAAAAGCACTGCTCGGCTGACGCGAATACTTTCCGAATGCTTGGCTTTATTTTATTGCGCATGTTTTAATATTAATTGTAAGTTTTCCGCCTCGTTGGGCCGGTCGTCGACATAATGCAAATGTAAACCTTACCGCCCGTCAAAAGCGTTTAAGTAAAGCGAATGGTGAAATTCATGGCGTTTCATCGCACGCGCGATTAAGTTTTCGCTATAAATAACATTGAACCCGTAGAAATTGCAAACGGGGAGGGCGATTGTTGCGCATTAACTTTGGAGAAACCGTTCGTGGCCGGCCCGAGTTTTGTATGTCGAAGTTTTAAAGTAGCTCTTTTTAAAGTAAAACAAATGGCTCTAAATATAGCAATGTTTCCCCTCGAACCGATACTTCGGTGGCACGGGGCCTACTCACGTGGCCCGCTCGCTGACGTCAATGTATTTTAGACATACGTATAGCCTTAATATCAGATAATGTTTATATAGTAATCATCACTATTATACGTTTCTCGCCCAATATATATACTGTTTATATGTTTGTTAACAGTATTTAATTAAACGTTTTTGTTAAAAAATAAGTATTGTTCAAAGTTGATAAGTGAATCAAGCAAATTTTACGTATTAAACTCCACAACTTTTTAACTGTCGGTTATAAACGCTACTGTGTTACCAATTTATTTGTATTTATGTACTACAAACGATTCTACTGAAATTAATGCCGGTTCTTTTTTAACAAAAGTAAAATGCTCTTCAAACACACTGTGGAAAATAATATTTACCTAAAATAATTTTAAAATATAAGTGCATATTATGTTACTTTAGATGTTATTTTTAACAACGTACTTATGACTTCAGTTATACGTTTAACGAAATTTTGAACGAGATATGTAACGTTTAATATAACAATAAATCTATATAATTAAAACTACAACGAAATAAAAATATTTATCAGTGATGCGGCTCTAGTGGGAGATTTTAATTCATTCAACGGTGACGTTGACATGTTGTAAGCAAAATAATGAGTTGGCACACACAACCCATCGGCGTAGATGAAAACTGGAGATAGTCTGTGTCCACGTCATCGTGCCCCAGTGGCATGACAGCTCGTTAAAACAACTCCCCGCCCTGGCTTTGAAAACACCGACATATGCGATGTTATTCTTAATGGTAACGATAAGTTATAATACTTGGAAACAATATCTAAAATTTTATAATGGTAATCTAACCTAAAGGTTGTTATATTGAAAAGACATTAAATTAATTGTATATAATAAACTATACCATTAATTATGGCTTACAAGACCTAAAACGATATAAAGAAATCAATGCTATTTTAGAAGGTAAAATGGCCAGACGAGCAAGCTGTACGCTTGGTGGAAAGTGATATTGGTGCCTATAATCACACAGTGTCACATAAAACCTCCTTGGCACTGCCTGCTCTCATCACCCCGAGATTTAAGTATATTGCAATGTTGCCAAGGTATTCACTGGGATAGGGATCCCAGTGAATACCTTGGCAACATTGCCCTTTAAACCGGAACGTAGTACTGCTTGCACATTATTGTTTGGCAGAAGGACAACTGGCAATACAGGTACAACCCTAGGTGGACTTCGCAAAAGAATGCTACCACTTACATGCTCTTTTCTTTTAATTCTAATTAATTGCATTGCGAAAACAATTATAAGAATCGGTTGACAAATGACAAAGATAATTAAAGAAATGAAAAAAAGTCCAGTCGAATAAGTCGCTTTTGTGTAGTCGGTTGAAAACAAGTTTCACGAAGTAAATAAGAGATTTAAAAAAACTGACATCATCACAGATTGTTACTGTAAGTTCATTGTTTAATAGAAACATTTTTGTAAAGGAATTTGCTAAAACTGGTCTTAATATATGCTTCAAAAGTTAATAATGGTATACTACGGTAAACAAATACTATTAGTACCAGTTAAAAAAAAAGTGACAGCATACTGTCATTGTGCTCGCGCTCATATTGGAAATTCCTAAAACAGCTTAGACGGGGAAACGTTATGAGATTTTATAAAAAGTATTGTCTCTGAAAACGGCCATAAATGATCTGCTTAGAAACTCTATTTTACACATTTTAGAAACAATTACACAGTCACTTTATCTAAATTAAATACACAGTCCCTATTGAAGATAATTATAACATAAAATAAATAAAGGATACTGTATCTTATTTTTACGCTTTTTGAACAGGTGTGCAGCGATACTAAACCGTAGAACAGTGCTTTTAATTTTAGTTAAGAAACCCAAGTACACACTAGCTTACACTAGCCTCCTTTACGCCTTCCTGTCGCATCAGGAATACACACTTGTGTGTGAACCCAATGCCACAGAATAGGGCTCTTCTGATATAGTTTTCAGGATGCCGTTGGTGCTTTCGCGAAGACTGTGCATAAGCGAGGCTACTCTTTTACATATAACGGCTTGAAAGTCATTTGTACGGGTTTTTGTAAACATACCGGACACACTACAAAACAGCACCCTGATCCGAAGAGCATCAAAAGACCTTTGCGTATATCTAACCCACAAGCCACAAGTGTACAAAGACTGACAGTATGCCTTAAATAGGGTAAATTTTACTCCTTTTGTACAACGAGCAAACCTGCGGGCTCGCATGTTATATCGGACTATTAGCTCTTCTCTCCCGTTCAATATACGCATCATCTTTCAAGTCCTCTGTTAAAATATGCCCGAGATACTTAACTGTGATAAGCTTTTTAGTGGTACACTCATAAGTTTAACAATAGGTATCTCTATAGGTTTTTTGGTCCCTGCCTTAAATACCAGAAGCTCACTATTTTTCACATTTTATACAAGGCCATGTGACTCAACATAATTTTCAAATATTAACACCAGTCTTCTAAGAGCGCCTATTGATGGGCACAGCAGCACCATGTCATCACGGTAACTTAAGTTATTCACAATTTTTCCAATAATGGAACAACCAATACCAGTGCCGCTAAGCTTTATAAGTAACTGATTAAAGTAGAGGTTGAAGAGGTAAGATGAGATTAATCTACCTTCCCTCTCCCCATACTCCAAACTTTACTCACCCGACAGTATATTCGTCCATCTGACCCGGTTAGTTTGATGCCCTTACCAGTATTTAAAGATGTTTATTAATTTTTGTGCAATATAGCTAAACAGGTCAAATGCCATAGCAAGATCAAGGAAGGGTGGAAAGACTAATGTTTTGTTTTTCTATCTATGTAGTGCCTGACTGTATTCTTAAGTGTAAAATTGCACTTTCCGTTGACAGACCGTTTCTAAACCCAAATTGTGAATCATGTAAATTAAGGTTTCCAACAAGACACTGTTCAAGCACTCAGTCAAGCACCTTTGCTAGGATTGTAGCTAAGAACATTGACCTGTAGTTTTCCTTCTATGAAACGACACCCGTTTGGTTTTTAATTATTGGAATAACAACAGTTTTCATTAAGTCGTCTGGTAAATAACAGTGAGTTATGCACGACGTATAAATCATACCTAGAACTCTGGAGATATGTGGTTTTGTATGTTGAAGATGCTCAATGCTAAGTCCATCGTGTTCCAGAGACTTACCTTTTGTCATGTTTCTTATTTAAGCTACCAAGTCCTGAGGATAGGAGGTGGAGTTTTTAGTGCCTTCTTATCAAAGTTAATGTAAAATACATTAGTAAGTTAAAGTCTAATTGTAGCAGAATCAACTACTCGTGAAAAGAAATTAAATGTTGCAAATGTCCATGGGCGGCGGTGATCGCTTACCATCAGGTAAGCCGCTTTCTCTCAGCCTACTTCATAAAAAAAAAATCAACAGCCTAGTATCATATCCTTAAGTATATGTTTCTATACTGGATCACTGACCTTTCGATTTCTTTAAACAGAAACGATAAATGTAGCATTAAACGATAAATGTAGAGTTCTGCCGGTACCAGGTCTCCTTTTCTAAGAACCTATCTCTACTTACCTTCGGTATACTCTAAAAACCGTAGATTGGTTTAAACTTGGAAAAAAACTAGCAATCGTTCATAGATCCCAACCTTCTGGCATCAATGCCAAATTTGAGCGGCTTGTTTGGACGAAGTATCCATATTTATGGTTACGAAACTTTTGTTGAAATTTAAAGACTATTGTTAAAAATAATTGAAATCGCAAATGAAAAAAAAAAATGAATTAATTAAAAATTTTCCTCGTGTAAAATTTCGGATTGCATAAATTTTATTTTCCCGGCTATAATTTAATTTTTATTGCAGTTCTTTTTTATTTTTTTTTATGATTAATGGGAAGTATTCATTTCGACGACGTATTCATTTAGTTTAATCTAAAAATTGCAAACTTATTTACTTATCAAAAATATTAATTCGAAAGTAATCACGAACTTTGATGCAGTTTCATAAACTGTCCGTCAGTGTATAATATTAATGATTCCCTAATTTATTGGTTGAGACATATTTTAAATTTATTTCGAATGATTAGAATTGGTAGTTCCATCTATTGTCGTAGAAATCCTTTCAAAATATTTGCAGTTGTAAGAATAATGAAACAATGAACCTAAGAGTCATCTGTCTTTGCAACTTAACTGAATAAATTACGACCAAATCAAAGAAATTTTGCGCAACGTAACAGTTTTTGTTTTAAACCATAGATGGCGTTAAACAATATTTTTTTTTATATTAGCGCCATCTATTCTGAAGTGTATTCAAAGGATTATAATAATTTATTGAGTATTGAAAGTAGATGTCACTTCTATAATTACAACTACATCTTTATTTTACTTTAAGACATAGTGAAAAATGCTACGTTGAAGAACAAACATGACTGAAGATGCCGCAATTCTTAATACAGTATTATAATATTTATAATTTAATTGCTATAAGTACCACTAGTACCAAAATAGCCTTTAGATAAATCGCATAATTTGGTAATTAATATTATTTTTAAGCAGATGGAGGAGCTTTACTCCTTTAAATTTTATAATAATATCCAATGCTGTTAAAAAAATAAACATGTGTATAAAAATAAAGTACATCGTAACCTTTATCTAAACCATGAAATGCTTTTGTAAATAATATAATAAAATAGTTAAACCTATGTTTGTGTTGGAACTAAAGTGAACTTATCATCTTATTTATAATCTATACCAAACATCAAACGTCTGGACTTACTCCAATATCTGTTCACGATTTCCATTGGTCTACACCGGGTTTATTGCCTGTGAGGGGGGGTTTTAGCGATAGTGTTGTGCGAATGATAGGTTTGTGTGATGTTTATAGATAAGTGAGATGATTTGTTACTAAAGCCTATTTTTATTAAACAAGAAGTAATCTGGTAAGTGTTTCCTTTTAAACTAAACGATTTTAAGCAGTTTTATTACTGATAATAGTAATGCTATAAAAAAATATAAACGAACAAAGTTTGCATCAATGTACCTACTAGAAGATTATGAAGCAGGTGTCAGTTTTAAACATAGTTTTTGGAGTATAACTTACGATATCAGTTAAACTTTTTTGTAGTGTGTGTGTAGCTATATAACCTCAGCTGGGTTAAAAAGAAGTGGCAATTTACATCTATAAACTCTAAATATAATATTTAACATTGATCATTTACAGCAGCTAATCTGATCTCGCGACTGTTAGGCATCTATTCTTCTTTTTATATATCTGTTTTTTGCGTATTTTATAACTTGTTCCAAGCTGTTATATATTACAAAGTCTAAGCTTTATATCTGTTTGAACTAAATTATTATACTAACATTATATTCTTAATTTACTTTACAATTCTTATACTAATCTACGAGGCTATGACTAAATATATCTATATAAACGTTCCTATTAAATATATATAGCTAAAGTTGATTAAAAATTTTGTTTTTACAATAAAACATCCATATATTCATTGAGCATCGCCTGAGTGCTCATAATGTTTGTTTAAGTAGCTTTATTACAATTGAATTACTTCAGCACAAGTCATGGAGATATACTTTTACAATGTCTTAGCAGGGACTTTATGCACTGTTTATCTTTTCCAAATACAAAATTTCTAAACTTTTTTTAAATAACCTCAAAATAAGCTTGAATTATAATTTAACCTTGAAGTCTCAACAATGCTTTTTTAAGGTATTTGTGTATAATTTTCTATAGTTATACTTTGAATGATTTGATGATTTTTTATAAGTTTTGTTAGTGATGTTATATTAGTATAACAATATAACATCATTAACAACACATATATATAGTATTATAGTATTAATTGGCATGCAACTCAAAAGATGTTATTGCTTAAAATTTTTTCATAAGTGGTAAGCATTATCTTTATTGAAATATTTATTTTACATATATTTTTTAAATACTTTGAACATTGCTGTATAAAGTTTCTGATGAAATAATATGTAAAAAAAATGTTTGTCATTATTAATTCTGGGTACATCTTATGAATATTTTATTGCATTAATTCCAACAGGCCAAATGGTTCATGTCACTTGTATCAAGCTTGTAGAACCCTGGCAAAGTTATCGAACACCAAGTGTGAAAGATTATCCCTTTTTTGAAGAGGTTTTCACAAACATGTAATCATGGATAATAAGTACACCTAGACTCGGGACAACTGTATATGGAACTTACAAATTTTTGTTCCTTGTTGGGATCAAATCCATATATGGCATATAATAGCAGATACCAAGTAATCACTCAAACCATTATGCCATTTGAGGTAAAAACAAAAAAAAAAACTGTTTGTCATTCATTGGCCACTGAACATTTATGGGTCTATGTCATCGTCTCTTCGTCATGGACCACCATGTGTCATTGATATGCCAATGACAACAAGGTTGCCAGGTCACCAATCAATTTTTTGTAAATTTCAGTATTAGGATTGGTGTAACTTAGAACTGTTCTGTACCATAAGTGATTCTATTGCCAATGTGGTGCTTTAAGGAATGCAACTTTTTATTTTTCTTTGGTTATCCTGAAAGACAAATTCTAGTTGTATTGAATTTATTCTTTCAACATGTCATTAGGTCTGGTTCATTTCTTTGGTATGTAAATATCCATGTAATAAAAATGGGTTCCTCAACAAATTCAGCCAATTATTATTGTTTTTGTGTCATGCCAAAGTTGTCTCAGTTGATTTCTATTAATTCCCCAATTGTGTTCAAGAGCGAGGTCCAGAGAGTGAGCTCTAGTGTTGGTATTAGTTCTAACGTACGATATAAAATTTCTAGGTTTATTAAACATTTTTAGACGCTATGCCACTAGAACTACTTTTTAACCGATAGCAGTGAACATCCTTTAAAAAGAGAACCTATTTATTCAAATGCTGTGAAAGGTTTGGTGCAAAAAAGGTTTACCATTAGGCGAAGTACTCGCTCTTTGGCCATGTTCATTGTGATTTAGAAAATAATATTAATTATATAATTCATAAACGCAAAAGAATGATGTTTGTTAATAATAATAAATATCAAGGGACATATATAACGCAACAAAGATATTGAGAATTGAGTATTTTACATATGACCAACTGACCCCAAACTTGGCAAAGCCTGTACTATGATAACCAGGCAACTGATGGACATATTTATGTATTTTGTCTTGAGTGGGAATCGAACTCACGGCCTTCGGTTTTGTGGTCAGAGGCACTAACCACTACACCAACGGGCGAGTCAATGTCACGATTTCAAGTATCAACTGGGTTTCAGTCAATGTCAGTATTTTCTCGCGGCATCTGAACGGAGATCGGTAAAATTTTTAGCTTAGATGAAATCTTCTACGCCAATATGACAGGCTATTTTTTTCCAAAAAAAAAAAGATAATATGAGCTGTTAGATTTCAAATCGCATCAAGTCCACTTTTGACACAAGGCCAACTTTTGTTGTAAAAGAAATATTAATTATCCTTCAGAACGTTTTAAAAAATTGATCCAACTCCTTGTGTTTTTCAAGTTAAGTAAGACTAAAACCCAT
>DWHQ01001128.1:0-11503 GCA_018247955.1 Eurytides marcellus marcellus | reverse complement strand
TATATATACATATATAACTCCACATACAATTCACTAAAATATGAAATAGTTATTTTTAAAACTCTATTATTAGTATTGTTCTATTACAGCAGCAACAATAAATTCTTGAAGAACAAATGTTACTTGGATTATCACGGCTTGACACATATTTAGACAAATCTAGCTGTAGATTTAGTTAAGATATTTCCACCTTTTTAATAACACGCATGCATATTCAATATTTACTATATATTAACACATAAAAAAGCCTAATGCACACACAAAAGCACAGTTAAAATTTATATACCATAGCAAAAAGCTAAAATTAAAATGTGATATGAGTGTGAGAAATTGAATTTTACTAATGACAAGTTATTATTGAATATAGAAAATTGGTGAAGGGTCAAAGGTTGCTTGATAAAACTTAATAGTTACATTTAATATTCAATTACAATTTCCCTTTGTAAGTATAATTAAGAAAAATCATGCTATATCTCGCTTTTTATTTTTAATGTATTTTTTTTTTAAATAGATTTTTTATGCGACAATGGATTTCAGCTACTAAAAAACCATAACTAATTAAAAATATTTAAAGCAAATAAAAAATATCTGGCCTCTGGGTACTCTTAATAAAATGTCCGCAATGTGTACAAAATCTTTGTCATACAAAGCCTTTGTTTTCTTCACTATTATAGAGTGACTCATAGTGTGCATACTAATCAACTCTGCATACTTATAAATATTTAAAAATCTTGATACATTATCATCTCTTATCAAAAAGGTGGTTTCTTGTAAGAAATAGTTTCATATTTCACATGTGGTGAAAAGTATGTTTTATACTGTTCATAAATTTACAGACATTATTATATTAGTTTGTTTTATAGTCAAAAGAAAATCAAAATATTACTGTCAAATAAATACAAGTGGAATTTAAGAAAAATACAAATGATGTAAAAAACCATCAAGATTACACAACATAATGAACATTTGTAACACTGCCAATATAATATAAACACTTTTTTGTACCCTACACATCATGTGTTATACATGTGTTCTAGAAAGTTTTAAATAAATAAAAAAAACTTAAAAAATACATAATGAAGGACAAAATATGTGACACCTATAACTATCTAGTTAGGACAGAACATAGAATATCTTGTAACATATTATTATATGAATAAATTCAATGTCACGCATTATAATAAGCATAATTTATTAAATTTCTTTATAACATTTGATTTGATTACCAAATATCATTGACAAATCACTAATCATCTTATGTGAGTAGCATCTCTTTTCATATAATGCAATCAATCATAACAATATAATGCAAACAAAAAACAATGGAATCACACGCCCATACTTCCTATATAACAAAACATTTTATCCACTGTAGGCCTTACCTGTTGAATTTTAATCACTATATGACATATTAATTATACAATTTCTATTAAAGTTATGTTACAGTAACCTAGATATGAGCATTCACTTCCAGGTTCATTACAATACAATTAAATTCGATAGTGTGGCAGTCAACTAGGAATTACTGATAACAATATCTATAAAATACCTAAACATTTGACAGTTTCACGGATGTGAAATAAAATATTTATAACGCACTAAACTATGCTAATTTATAGCTCACGCAGTGTAGAACGATTTTAATACGATATAAGCAATGAATAACATTTTAGGTCTATTAAATAGCTAAATAACCAAAATACCTCTGGATCGGTTTCCTTGTGGCAAATACTGTAACAGCAACCCATGACGGCGCTCTTTAGCGAGCCGAAGCATGAATGCAGTAAAGTTTCCTCCCCGTCAGACTGCATAAATGTTTGTTAAACTTTTTGCCGATATAAATAGAAAACGTCGGTGATACACAGTCACAATGAGCAATTTTCTCGTTCCGTTCCTGCCTTCACGGCTGTTAATAGCAGCGGTGACAGATGATGACATTTGGAGTTTGCTGTGACGTTAAAGACCTGAAAAGTGTACAGATATGTGAAAGAATTAATTGTTTTAACTTGATCCCATTAATTTACACAATTATTACCTCCAATATTTTACCGCATGCTTATTTATACTATACTTTATAATAAAAGTGTATTACTTGTTTATTTATTTATAGAATCCTTACTGACAGATAACGAAAAAGAAGACTCAGAATGTTGTTTTATTTACGGTCTGTCATAGCTTAAGTCAAAACACGTCAACAACCTACAAATATTTTTTTTGGCTAACTATTGATTTTTGTGTTGTTTAAAAACATATTGATAAGATGATAAGGTATCGAGGTAAAAAGAAGGTATTAGACAAAGTGAAAGAACTAGACGCTTTTCCGAAAGTTCCCGAGGAATACGTAAACAGCACGCCGGTAGGCGGAACATTTTCCATTATTACTTTTTTTATTATTTTGTGGCTTGTTTATAGCGAGGTAACGTATTATTTGTATAGTAATTTAGTGTTCAAATTTGTGCCAGACACGGACATGGACGAAAAATTGCAAATAAATATTGACATTACTGTAGCGATGCCGTGTTCAAATTTAGGCGCGGATATTTTAGACTCCACGTCACAAAGCGTTTATGGTTTCGGTGAACTACAGGAAGAAGATACATGGTTTGAACTGACACAGGAACAGTACGACGCGTTCTATGCCGTTAAGCATCTCAACTCGTATTTGCGCGAGGAATATCATTCTATTTGGCAACTGCTCTGGAAAAAGGGTCACGGATCTGTAAGAGCGACGATACCAGCCCGCCGAACGAAACCTAACAGACGACCTGATGCCTGTAGACTTCACGGTGTTCTAACATTAAATAAAGTTGCTGGCAATTTTCATATTACCGCTGGAAAAAGTCTGCATTTGCCTAGAGGACATATACATATTAATCTATTGGTTGATAACTCCCGACAGAATTTCAGCCACCGAATACACAGGTTGAGCTTCGGTAGTCCAGCTAATGGTATAATATATCCTTTAGAAGGTGATGAAAAGATCACTAATGATGAAAACATGCTGTATAACTATTTTATTGAAGTAGTGCCCACACATGTTGACACAACTTTTGAGTCTATAAGGACATTTCAGTACTCTGTCAAAGAACTAGAGAGGCCTGTTAGCCACTCGAAAGGTTCTCATGGTATACCTGGGATATTTTTCAAGTATGACATGGCTGCATTGAAAATAAAAGTGTATCAAGAGAGGGATAATCCATTGCAGTTTACTCTGCGACTTTTTGCAACCATTGGTGGCATTTATATAATTGTTAGTTTTATTAACACAATTGTTTTAACATTTAGGTCTGCGCTTCTAAAAAAACTTGTCCATGATGTTCCAATTCAACATTTCGATAAAACTATACTTGCATCAAATCCATTATTAGTAAAACCCGATCTTAATATTCCTGTTGAATTAGTAAAACATTGATAGTCCTAAAGAATTAGCTATAAGATATGTTGACAGGTTTAATTTGTATATATAGATCACTGCTTTTGATAATTTTTAATATTTTTTTCTTTATATATGACTATTTTTCCAATTGCAATATTGTCAATTTGCCTTTGGTGTTCAATTTTTTGATCGTAATTTTATATAATTTTGTGAGATGAATCTTTTTGAGGTCTTAATAGTAGATCATGATAGCTGGCGTTATTAATATCAGTATAATAGAAAGTACCAGTAGGCAATAAAGTTTATTAATTTTTATATTTTACTACATCTGCACTGATATTGTTATGGATATAGTTTAAAGTCAACTTTTTTACCAAATTTCCATCACAATGTAAAAAAATCTGTATCCATTTATTAATAAATGAATGATATGCATAAATGTGAGGATCAATTTCATATTTGTCAATTTAGGTCAAATTTGTTACTCAATATTTTCTATTTATTTAATTTTTTTGATTTTTCAACATGAAAGCAACATCAAATTAACAATTTTAAATATAATATAAAATTTCAATTACCTTACAATGTTGGTGGCCACAAGGCAATTTTGTTTAATAGTATGTATATAGGTAAATGTGACAATTTTACGTAAAGATTTGCACTCTTACATATTACTTATTATATTTAGGATAAAGGTCAATTGAATGTCTGCTATACATTTTAATTTAGTTGAGGACACTTCATCCAATGTATCCAAAATTATCATTTTTACTATACAGGGTTTTTATACTTTTTTATTGACTATGATTTAAATTTTTTTATTCCCTGATCACTGACAAAAAGTTATTTCAAATAGGAACATAAATATTTCGATGTTATAATTGTGTTTATGACTAATTGTGGAACTGTACAATTTCTATTTATATTGAATCAAATAAAATATATAAAGTTAATGTTTTTTCTTTGTTTTCACCATTTTAGAAATAATATACTTAAATTTTGCAAATTACTTTTTATAATGAAATTTCATTATATCTGTTAGTGAAATTTAACTTATTCAAATTGCAAATAAATATTGCTCGGCTCTACAAGTAAAGATATATTCGGCAAGGTCGGTTAAACTCTTCAATGGCAAATACACTGACTAGAGTATCACAACTTACAGAGTCCTTCCGGAATAGTTCCATGTAATTATAAATTTGCAACCAAGCAGTGCAATCAATACTATGTTTCAGCTTAAAAGGCAATCTTTCCAACATAAATTATTGGACGTAGCATCTTTTTTATGGAGTAGACTGACAAACAAGTAAGTGGCAAACCCGAAGGCAAGCGATCACTACCGCCCAGTGGCATTAGCAACATTACAGAACTTGCAAATGTGCTTGCCAGTCTATAAGGAGGGGAATTTTTGAAAGAGAGTGGGAGGGGCTATATAGGCAGTGAGGGGGATGGGCCACCGGCCACCTCACTCATCAAATAATAACAAGCAGATTTGTTAATTGTAGCAGTTAAAAGATTTAGTGGCACTATATACCATTATGGGCAAGTGTATCGTTTAGAATCGGGTGCAAACTTGTTTGTCTCATAATTAACTTTCATATACCAAATAATTTTTTTTATAGTTGGCGATTTGTGAAATTATTTTCTTACGATCTACATCCTGAGCATATCTACGCGTCAAGATCTGTGGTACTACTTCATACGAGGACCATGCACTCGAAGCGACCTTTTGAACTCGTTCCTTAGAGAGGTATATATTTTAATGAAAATTAACAATAAAAGCACAAGTATAAAGTTTTGAATTTTACTCGCGAAGAAGTGCGTTAAGGGGGACGACATTACACCATTGGTGAACGGGCCGGTATCGCTCTCCTTTATCCTCTCGCACAGTAGTCGTATATACTGTTGCGCGCGCACGCTCCGTTTCTCGGAGTGTCTCGTTTTGTTCTCAAAGCGACCAACCAGGTCTCATTCGCGCGTCGGCGTCGCCATACGTCGGACGTGTGTCGCTCCCTCACGTCGCGGCATCCGAAAAGTTGGGGGAAACTTTTCTCACCCCAGTGGCGACACTTGGTGACGGTGAATTTCGACCGTCTCACGAATGATGCGTGCGGTGATGTGATTGATCGATCTGTGCCAGTGCTGTGTGAATAGTTCCGCGTTGTCCGTTCACCGTAGCGCTTCGTCTCGAACGTTACTGTTGCGTTCGGCAAAAGCGCGTTGCAAACGCCCGGCCGCGCGAGAGGGCCGTATATGGTTTATTCTTCGCCGCCGTCGCCGTCCATCGGTGAAAGTAGACCTTTGTCGAGTTCATAAGGACAAGGGGCCCGCTTGCAACCAACCCGAAACGACGTTTCGCGTGCAGTTGCGAGAGGAGGTGAGTCTCGTTTCGACCCTTCGCTCAACTTTTTCCCATGCACCAAATCGCATATTGTGACTTCTAATAAAACTGCCGATAGCGTTAATAGATATCGATATAGCAAAATCGACTTGCAAAACTCGTGTTTACATTTTTGATCTGTCATCGAGTTCTGAATGAAGTGACATCTGTTGATTCCTGCCGGGGTCTCCGACCTGACATTGTTACCGAAATGGGATAAGTTAACGACATTCCGCCAGCTGAAGTGAGCCGGTGCCATTCATGCATCGGTGTGCTCGGCGACTGTGGGTCAGTGCCCCGTACCCTACCTGTTGCGCTGCCCGTCGGGCCGGTTCTCCCACAGCCCATGACGGGCCAACTGAAAAAATATGTCACACTCCGCGCTTATATCGGCCGATATTTGTTTACGCGCGTCCGTTGGTTCTTTTTACCGGCGCAGGTAACGCCCACGTCGCTTGAATTGCCGTACCGTTACTCTTTACACCTTGTTTAACAAGACTTAAATTATGCACCATTGTATGCGATTCTACTTACCGCCGACCGAGAAAGGAACGTTGAACGTCCGATGCTATCTCCGCGAATAGGCATTCAGAGATGCATTAATTCACCGATAGTTGTCGGTTAACGGCACTCTGCTTTAATGTAACTAACAGAATTAGTTAAAGACTACAACTACCAAACTGAGCAAATTAATTTAAAAATCCAACCGTCACCATCTGCAGAAAGTCCTTATTAAATTTTTAACAACACTTGTCGGTCATAACATTTTATCAATGATGACAGTCAACCTTGACATTGACGTGTGAAGCAACCGCTATGTGTTTTTAATTTTTTTTAACCAATGAACCAATTTACGTTTTTTAATTTATGTAGTTTAAAAACAAGGAATTTATAATAAATTGACATTATTATAACATAATAAACATTATTATAACATAATAACTTTTTTTTTCATTTTGTTTCTAAATATTTAATATAAGTATTAAAAATTTTATAATCTTAACAAAACTTTAAAAAATTATGCACTGCATATAAAGAGATAAATTTTGCCACATAATAGTATTCGTTGTAGTGGAATGAACATGCGTCAAGTAGTGTTTATCTATGGTAATTACACATACCCGTATGTAATATTTTCCGACAACAGGGCGATAAAACGTTAAGATTTGTTTATAGAAACAACTGCAAAGTACGTATATTTGTATTTTACGTTATCTGCTATAGTATTCTGTACTATATGCATTCGTTTTAATTTTAAAAATAAATAAAGATCTTATGACAATGGAGCTAATGCTTAAACAAAGTAAGCAATATTAAATAATATGATAAATGATTGTTCTATGACTTCACGATACAGTAACTTAATATTTAAATTTGCGTAATATCACTTTCCCTTTCAAATATTATGAGTAGATAAACTTATGGAGTTAACGACTCCTTTGTTAAAAATGAAATCGCATATTTGTCAATGAATCCTGACTTTTTGCATTAAAAAAACTAGCGAAGTTAAGCTTGTTGATTTAACCCATCTGCGGAACGATTTATATGCCAACTGGCTCAAAAACTGTAATTGTTTAATTCCTATCATTTATTCGGATGATGATGATTGATAGATGTCGGGGTTTGAGTTAACCGTCACCATCAGCCCTTTCCAATACACAGCTGCCTCCATAGTGATACGCCACTAAGCTCGATCTTAAGCTCTTCGTTTCCAATCAATGCCAATCACTGATGAAATCACTCCACTTGGCTGGAGGCTACCCTACTCTGCGTTTGACAAGACGCGGTTGGGTTAATAAACGTAATGAGTTCTAGAAAACAATTTTACATTTCTAAACCTAAATTAGTAAAATGCCATACACGCAACGAACACACTACGAAAACTTCTGCCACTTCGGTCTTAACACTCTTCGTTGGAAACTGGACGTAGACCTGTAGACTTTAATATTATTTTTATTTTTCTGTTTCAAAAATATTTTTAATTTTGTTCAAACAGGGTAGTTTTATAAATAATATAGTATTAAAAATAGTGTTAAAACGACTACTTTTTATATAAAACTGATAAAGTAAATAAGTCTAGACGATTTCTGTTTAAAAATAAATTGATTGAATTGATTTGTAAAATTGTGTAGAAACAGTGTTTCGATATAAAACATATTTAGGGCACAACATTTAGGGTTTTTTTATTTAAAAGGGAACTTTAATTCAAGCTTTAAAACAAATTCCCGTTATATCAAAAGAAACCAACCAACCAACGATACAATATAAATAAAACAAAACGTTGTAGACTTCAGTCAGCTTTTGTTAGCGACTAAAACTTTATTGGGGAGGGTTAAATAAAGGTTGGTTCGTTCGTATTTTAAATTATTGGGAACATAATATATACTTATACTTAATATGTAAAAGAAAAACCTTAATTCATTATTTATTATTATTAAGTGCTAAATCTTAAGTGCAAAACTTTAATAAGACCGTGGGTAAAAATACAAAAAGGAACTTCAGTTGTTAATTCCCCCACAAATACTGTATATGAAGTAAATTGGCGATTCATTCGCCTTCTAAAAAAATGCTAATACAAACACTGGATTGTGGACCATTGTCTAAAAAGTTTTTGTTTTATCAAAGTTTTAAAAGCGCGAGAAATGCCATACCCGACGACCACGAAGGCGTGACAAAGATGGAGGTTATTTAAGGAACAGGATGCGGGCCGACTTTTTTTTTAGGTTATTTGATACACTGTATCCATAGCTCGGATCAGTGTAGACGAGTTTGGAAAACTAGTCGTTATAAAAAATCTATTATGATACGCTATATAAAAGATTCACGATTTAATTGAATATTGTAATATTATTTGATTTAAATGTAATATTACAGGTTAAGTGAGGCCAGGCCATAAAAATAATTTTTGAAATGTGAAAGTTTTGTCTTAATTAACTTTATTTATGTACTTTTAAGTATATTTAAAAGTCACATCAAATACGTCTTTTTAAAGTTCGTTCATTTTGACGTATTTCTTTATGTTGATAGAAACTCAAATACAGGCTCCGTGAGTGTGTGATAAGAGAAAAAGAGGAATGGGTATTAGTTGCAAAACTTAAGCTCTGCAAAAAGAGTTCTATTTTGTTTAGTATTTCTAATTTGCGTATTAATATCAGCTTACATCCTAGATTTTAAAAGGTTTGCCAGAAGTCTTATTATCAGAGAAAACGGAGTTTTATAATTTTACTAGTGAAAAATCGGGATAAAAATATTGTAGTTTATTAGTGTATATATACTTTTAAATACGTTATTTATTTTTAGAGATAATTACAATTAGAAAACCCAGTACTTATACAGAAAGCCTTTTATTCAATTGAGTTTTTTAAATCCAACCCTACACACGCTAAGTTTTCACGGTAACTTGTAATTGGGAAACAGTGCGAAAAATCGCAAAAGGCGGGAAATTTTATTTCTATAAAAATTTTGGTGCGTCCCTCCATAGTTGGAAGATTTGACGGTAATATACGGAAGCTCATTTTACAGGACGTAGTATTACGCCGTCGTTGGCGAGTGTGAAAGAAACGCGTAATAGAAAAATACGAAATGCGTCTTTCGTATCGCGAGGAACGTACGCATTCCTTCCTTAAACAAAACACGTATGTATCAGAATGGCCAGTTGCACCCAACACTTCATTGTTTATTTTGCGCGTTAGTTCAAACATGGGTTCGATTCCTGAGCTGGTCCTGAGTCAATGTGTTGCCCTCCCAGATATTTGTTTTAGTCTTTGCTTTTGTTAAGTACAACTTTATAATATTCATGGTAGGTCAATTATACATAATTTGAATAAAGGAGGCTTTTATATCAAATCAAATCAAAATATATTTATTCAAATAGGCCTTTACAGGCATTTATGAATCGTCATTTTTACCTCTCAGTTCGTGAGGAAGCTACCACCGGCTCGGAATGCAGTTCTGCTGAGAAGAGCCAGCGAGAAACTCAACAGTTGCTCTTTTAAAATATCGTTACAATATGCGTTAATACAATAATAGCTATCCTACGTATGAGTCAATCAACTCGTCAACTTTCGTCCACAAAAATCTCTTGAACAGTATAACAAGATTAGATAGATTAGTTCTAATTCTAGTTTTAAAACGCTCAAGTGGTAGATCAATATATATGCGTACACTAAGGCCCATGAAGGACTTTGACCTTTTGGAGACGAAACTAAGGTGTTTGTTATATATAAGGATTAAACAACAAGACATTTTTATCAGCTAATTAATCCAATTTAATTTTCACAGAATACAGCAAGTCTTATGGCGATAATAAGTTTTTTTTTATTTAAAAAAAATTAACCGATACCCGCTAAATAACTTGGAACGCTGTTTTTGGTTTTCTCCCTACTACTAATGTAACTAGCTTACTGGTGATAAGATTACTAATGGTTCAAGCGATTTGTCTAAGACGTAACTTATCTTAATTAGGTATGCAAGAAAAAACGAATGTGTCATGTTACTATTACATCTTCCCGATTCTATTTTTGGATTTTTTATGGAAAATGAAGGAACAGAATAACACAGGCATAGTATAAATATAGCTACAGTATCTTTATAACACAGGGACATTACTATGGCGATAGAATAATTGACGATTAAGCGGCAAATCATATCCCTCGGTTCGGACAAACAAACACAGTTTCATATTTATAATATTAAATTAATAACAATTTTCGCCTGGGTCCCAAATCCCTGTATTTTTTATGTAACATTTTTTATATAAATACTTGTCTATGGCAATATTTAACGCCTCTCCGTCGCTGTGTGAAAAATGCAAATACAGACCAACAAAAACTAGATTAATAATAACAATTACTTACACGTAATTAAATCCAAAACAACTATTAAAAAAATATATCCTTGCGAATACTTTCTACGTCGAGTATTCAGCCATAATGTTTAGCATATAATGTGTCTGAACAAAAACCGGACGTAGTCTGGACACAATGCCATATTAATATACTATATTTAAATACGATAGGAGGGGAGCGGGTTGCATTTTCTATGATTGCTAGTGGCGTGCGTCCGACTGACGTGTTTATGACAAATCGGGCGATAAGATGGCGACACGAGGACGAGGCTGTGACGACAAACTTCGACTGATACACGCCTAAAAATAAGACGAGCATCCACGTCTTATACGCAGGCCGGCCCTGCCTTTTCCTATAAGAAATAGCCTATAGGCTGTAGGCTAAATAGGCTTCTGCCTAGTGCCTCAAGATCAAGAGAGGCTTAAATTCAAATTGGTAACAAAATTAACGTTGCACTTTTCTAAAAATATGAACACTAAAATACTGAACCGAAAATAAGTGGAAATTAAGATCTACTACGCATATGACTAATATAACAAAAATAACTATTGGTAAGTTTGGTTAAGTTCAATTAAATGCGAATTATTATGAAATAAATTTATCTGAACTGAATTCGGTTTCAACTTCAATGTATTGAAGATATGTAGGTACCAATAATAATATGTTTATTTTTGTTCATTTAATATATTGATATATATCACAGTTATTATATGTTTTATTATCTATCATGTAATTTACAAACTTAAAAATGAGAGGTGGAAGGCCCTCATAAGTGAAATAGCCTAGAACTAGTTATAAGAGTATAAGCAAAGTCCGGCCTTGCTCGTACGTCGTTCAGTTCGCATCGTGCTCCCGTACGGTACGGACGTCTCTCTGGCCTAAGGAGCTTATGCTGCCTAA
>DWHQ01001127.1:0-11504 GCA_018247955.1 Eurytides marcellus marcellus | reverse complement strand
TATTTACGGAGAATTGTTTATGAAAATTTGAAAAACGATAATAAAAACTTTTAAGCGCAAAACTCTGCATTTTTAACTCCGCTGACCGGGGAGCAATTTGTCATATCTGGTTCCGAGGCCGAAAGATTACTTCGCACAAAAGCGGTTTTTGTTTTCATATAACAGACGTGTCGGAAACTCGAAACAGAGGGGATTCTGTTAAAGCAATTAGTCGGATCTTTCTTGTAAGTGAGGTAGCTTACCTGCATTTTATGACATTTATGACGATGAATGAGAAATCCGAACGTGGCCGGCTTTTGTTTATCCCATTACGTCAGTTAAATCTTCACGAACAATGACGTCGTAAACAGGATCATCAGTTTAACGGTAATATACGAAGGACGCGCCAAAAGGATCTGTCTACCTGTTTCAAAACGACGTAGATAAAAAAATTAAAGTTTACGAAGTCGTAAATATCCTAAACCCCATAGAAATGCTCCGAGTGTTGAAACAGAAATAATTATAACAGAAAGAGAAGAAGTCTTTATGCGTTTCGAAATTTTTACTTTTCAAAAGATATAAAGACAATACTATAGACAAATATTTCTTATTCTGAGTAATAATATAAGTTCTACTACATCCAACGAATATGCCGACATTGTAGTCGTTGAATTTCCGTCTATTGATAAACCTAAATAACAACTATACTAACTTATCTTACGTTTCTTGCACTTTGTGTTTCTACAAATGACGAATAATTATATAATAAAAGGGATAAGTGGAAATAAAAACAATAATAAACTTATTATATACCACGACAAAAGTACAGAGAGCTTGACCATTAAAACAATAATAGTGTACAGGAAATAAACAATTCAAATGCGCGCATCGTATCTTGTCTATTAGTAAAAACTTAATCCTCGACAACGTTTAGGAATCAAATTATGCCTGATGTCACTTGTATCATTGAAAGATTGAAAAAGATCCGAGGCATGAGCGATTCGTCACTTTCGCCTCCGGTCGATCTATGAACGCGTGAGCTTACATCTCGAGCCCGGGACTGCCACAAAACAGAGATTAGAGTTCGTTCACACAGGATTTTATTCCTCCGCATCGGTATCGAGGCGTATCGGTGCACAGCTCTTACTCATTTGTTGTTGTAATTGTAAAAGGGATGGCGGATGAGATAAGTGGGTCGATGACATTTGGCTCCGGCCACCGATTACTACGATTATGCACTTTGTGCATTGAACTTTACCACGGGCCACGATATGCGGCAGCTTCGATACAGGCCCCAGCTGCCCCAGACTGTCCGTCAACTTTACTGTGCTTTCGACGCGACGAAAATGTTAATATTAATCTCGTTTCGTAATACGGTTATCTGCCCGCAATGTGTGACTCTAAATGTAATCTTTTTTTTGTTTGTATTCGATTATAAATTTGTATATGATTATACATTTGTTTTTAAACGAATCGTCAGATTATACTTATATAACATTGTTTAAGGGTATCGAAGACTTATGCAAAATGTGATAATTAATATCTTTTTTTTTATCGTGATTAGGATTTACATTTGTTTAATAAACTCACTCGTAAATTCAACATTATTTTTTTTTATGATTCTCTACACTTCTATCACCATACAGAGTCATTAGTGTTAGAGAAGTTAGACAAAGTGTTTTCCCCTAACTTAATAGGGTTCGCGATTTCGTCTCTACCGGTAGACATTGGGCCGTGTGGAACGCGATTTTGACTCTTTTTAATAGAAGTCATGACTTCACCGATGACATTGGGAGGTGTTGAACGCAATTAGCCGTCCGTTAGCGACGCGACAATTCCCATGTAGAGGCGATAGCGACAGAATCTATCTGCGCGATACAAACCAATATTACCGCTATCGCATCCGCCGCGCCGCCGCGATAGGCACGATCGTTCCACGATGCCGAGTAATCTATTGTTCTAAGGGCCGCAGTACACTGACTCCGGAGTATTATGAACTTTTGTGGAACTATTCCGAAAACCGAGACGGTTATCGCTCCGGCCAAATGTCACTTCGAATTATATCGAATCATATCGAATCTGTTAGTTTCAATGTTTCTCATGCAGATTTACATTGAAATAATATCGAGTGATTTTGGATTAGAACGTTTCGCTGTATCTACACACAATAACGAAAAAATTATGTCGTGTTTTTTGGAGTAGGTCCACTGTCTTTACTCTAGAATACAGTGATGGAAGCACAAATATAATATCAAAAAACTAAATTCGTGGCTGTGTTACAATCTAAACCGCTACACAATAAATTAATTGCATTAATGTTTGTTTTACGAAATATATTAACAATTAGATGTTGCTTTACGTCGAACATGATCGGATTTGTGTACGCCTATCGTTTTCCATTGTGATAACAGCCTTACCCGAAAATAGGAATATTTGTATTCGATAGTGTACAACGGAGCGTGCGACTATTTGACGAGAGGCCAACTCCCGGCGACCGGACAGGGCATAATCTTCTGTGCCTAATTAACAGTTCATTCATTGTTTGTGTACGCCCGTTCAATAACTACTCCTTTTTTTATCGCATCTAATTTTAAATTAGATGTAACGATGTCTATAACGTTGTCTTGTTTTTGGCTTTACATTAAACTTTGTTTAAAATCGTAAAGGCATAAATAAGTAAATAATTAACACGTAATAATAATAAATATTTCATCTTAGATATATGTAGCGTAATTCTTTTTATATTTTAAAAATGTTCGCAGCAAAATATCATGTTTCTATGGAAAAAAAAGTTAATTGTTATGCAAACTAATATATGAACAAGATTCAAATTCTAATGTCTACAAGTAGAAGAAATTTTAATTTTACGTTACATTACATTCTTCTCTGTATATGTAGGTGCTTATATAATATAATGTGTGCTTCAAGTAATGCGTAATAAAATATTCGAGAGTTAAAAAGAATAAATTTTAAATAAGTTCAATATTTTTATGAATAATAATCGTTTAAAGAACAATTGAGGCAGTATAACGTATACCTATGAAGGGCTAGACGAACGAGCATCATCCGTAAAGATAGCTCGTCTCCAATTTGAGTCGAAATAATTTCCATGCAAGCTGGATTCCTCAGCTCTAGGTTGCGAGCGCTGATTGTATGCTGGGGTTATGGAGTCAATTACTGGCGCGGGTCGCCTAAGCCATAGCCGACATTCGTGCTTCTAAAGCGTCCATTAATCAGGCGCAGTGATTCTAAATATAGGCACTTATGCTATCCGAGATCCCCGCTGATGTCAGCGGTACTGTACGACTTATTAAGGGCGAACATCCAAAGGATTTCCGATTCGGCGAATGCGAAACAATGGACTTGCATGAGCTTTTTTTAATAACATTATCCTTGGGATTCGCCGATACGCAATAGTTAATTTTTCAACCAGTAATATGAAGATCGCTGGTCGTACTATCGGAAATTTAATTTATGATCGAAATTGAGTATATGTATGTTTATATACATTTATAATATGTCGTTTATACGTCGCTTTTCCGCATACCGCCGTAGGCGTTACGTTTAAATAATATCACATATCTCATTTTTATAGAATAATATATAAAATGTATATTCGACATAACACAAGTACTCTTTAATATTGTTACACCAAACGAGTTGCTTAAGCTGTATATACTATAGACTGTAAGGTAATGTTTCTTTTTTCATATAATTAAAAAGATCAGTAAACAGTCGATAAGACGTATTAGAGAATTAATAAAAACTCGTAGAATTTTTCATTCCGATTCCGACATTGCTCGTTCATATTCAGATGCTATCACAGCTTTAATTACGGACAATGATTTAAGGAAACTTTATAAACTGTTCAATTAAAAGGTAGTGATGATGACTTTAATTAAATACTGAAATAATTAAAATGATAGCTGATCTTTTTATGATCACCGAAGCGTTAAATGTAGCCAAATTTACATTCGTGTAATTCGACTTAATGTCTGTAAACAATTCGCCGAAATGATTTATCGAACGTTAACGACTCCTCAGATATTTTCAGTTACATTGAAATTTGCTTTCAATGTCCTCATTAAGCTTATAACAAAATCCCGGTCCTTAAAGAAACAATGGGTGAAAGATTTTGTTAATATATTTCATTAAATAGTGTGCTAATACATGTATAGAAAGTAGAATATTTCTCGAACTAGTTCTAATAAAGCTTGGGCAAACCATTTAGATGTTAGCTTCTATAACTCCAGAATTTTCACGTAAATTTTGTTTGGTATATATAAATATAAAGGTTATGGTGGTAACAAAAGCGTTGGTTTATCTTCGTCGTTTGCGCGACTGGAAACAAAAAAGTCAATATCATTCAATAAAGATAAATATACACATTAGCCAATCTTTATCTCTACAATGTGATATTATATGGCGTTTTACTGCACATAAAAACTAAAGCACCAACTCGCCCTCGCGCTGCCTTATTAGATGGCGGTTAATCGAAAGCCATTGGCAGAATGTTCCAATACAGTGTGAGGGGATCTTTATAGTTTTTATAAAGTGAAAACAAACTATACAGTAGACGGACAAATTATTCGTAGAATTTCAACCTTTTTTTTTTAGAAGATAGTAACGAGACCAAACAACCAGTAGTTGGAAACAAAGAGCCCAATATCGAGCTCAGTGGCGTGCCATAAGAGAGGCTTATATCCAGCAGTGGATAAGAAACGGCTGATAATGATGATGATGATGATGAACGAGACCAGCCATACAGAACCTAATTGACCCTGCGTTGCACTCGTCATCCAGAGATTTGAAATGTTATATCTCTACGCCCTATGCCCATCATTTACACAGGCAACGTTGTCCTTTAAACCGGAACAGTGGTGCTTACGCAGTGGTTCCACCGCAGTCCTGCCACTTATAATATTATCGCATCGATTTTGAATATTAGATATTTTGATGTGACAACTTTTTATGGGAGGGTTAATCGCTTCGTAACGTAACGCGTAACGACGCCACGAAGCGTGGCTTCAATTGACAGTTTGACAGGTTATCACTTCTGTAGGGCGCCCCGCGACGCACTGGTTGTTTTATAAGTATTTTTATTCCTATACACTCGGCAATGGTAGAGAAAATTTTGTTATGATAAGATCTTATAAACTGTATTAAGAATACACTAATACCAATACCCTTAGAAAAGAACAGTTAAAAGGTTGTCAAAGCTGCTTTTAACTATCAGGCAGTTTTAAGCATAACAATATGTAGTTAAAAAAGTTCTAATTGCAAATTCGATGCACCCTAACCAGGAGGCGTTTTAACGTAAGCGACAGTCGGCCTAAATAAAAAATTGCGCCGAGCGAAAAAGTGCAATTACTTCGATATTGAAGTATGATACCACGTGGTAAATTATGAACACCTTGTAGCGTTAACGATACCTCGACATAATTGTTGCTATACAACTATAGCCGGCTAAAGTTTACCGCGTTCGAACTGAATTATTCAACGCATTAGCGCTTCTGAGACAGTTGGAGTACAAAGCGACAAAAAACATCATCGTCAATGCCTTAAAAGCTTTTGTTTTATATAATTAGCGATACACTTGATCTAACGAGAGGAACGATGTCAATGAAATGAATATTTTCTTTGAAATTTGCTACTGAGTTTTCACAGGACAAGTAAGTAGTTTGGCTATCACCCAAAGTTAGAAGATACGATACCAATTTTTTTTTGTTAAATATTATGTTTACGTTTTTAGCTTGAACACCTACACAGAATTCATTTAAAATTACATTAATATTCGAATAAATGTTCATAAATAAAATTCTCAAACTTCGTCATATGTTTATAATATTTATTTATATCATTATTATTTTAAGTGAATTTCGTGTCCTTTTAATATTATTAGTGCTTATAAGTACAAATAGATAAATCAAATAATAAATAAATTACTTAAGGATTTAACAACAGCTCCGAGTTAAAATGATATTGTACCTTCAGTGAAATTATTGATATATCCCACATATGCTAATTAAGGATAAACAGCATTCTTATTAAAAAGAAGTAAATATTAGGTGAGGTCATAATAACAGATCATTAAATGCATTTAGTGCAGTGGCAACACTAATATTGTCCAAGCGTACGTAACGCGGGATCACGTTAAAACGGACTAAAAGTTTTTAGCATTTGAACGTTAAACTTTTATTGTCCACCCGTTGTGTAGCGATGTGTGTCGCCGGGAGCGAGGGTATGCGTAAACAGAGTGGGACTTTTGAGCTAATTTATTTGACGCACGGTCGGACAGATGTTAGTATTCTATATGTAGTTTCACGACTCGAAATTTGCAATTTACTACAAGAGATTTGCATAGAGAAATTTCTGTCAAATCAAGTGAACGCGTCATCTTCCTTTTGTCATGTACACAAACGGACCCGTTGCATATAATAAGTAACGCATCTCAGCATTTATCATATAAAAATGAGGTCAATGGAACGGATCTATTTATGTAAATATCTTCTTACCGTTCAATGAAAATTTAATCGAGAATAAATTACAAAAGCTGTTTGTTTCTCAAATAAATATGGATATTTCAAAAGTTCCGTAATCCGTCCCCTCGCGTGAAACTTACGCACACGGTGGCATTTCGCGTAAACAAAGCGCGTAACAGTGTGGGGTGGTGCGTGCGTCCAACACGCACCTACATGTGGGTAGCTTAATGATAGTACGCTTCCGCCGCGTCACACCTGAGAGCCCGTAACCGCCATCGGGTTATAGATACCCGGCCTCACCCCTCACCCCTTAATTTAATGCCACCGACGCACTTGACGACTTAAAATCACCTTGAGCTCAGCGACACCGCTGATCCATACGTGGGACTTCGAAACACGTATATTAAGTATCTACTCGTGGTCGAAATTCGTATCTACTAACGATCGCGGATTGGTCGATATTCGACCGCAATTAATTGTGGTCGTTGGACGAACGTCTTTTACATTCACAGTATAAACGTAAACAATGAATGAGGGTTTATTTTAATTTAATTTTAACTTTCTTATAATTTTAATTTTTTGCAACAGATATATGTATGTAAATTTTAATCCTTTATACAAGTTAGAACTATGCCAAATCTCACAATCCTCCGTGGGAAGAACAGCCTAAATAGGGGTTAAATGTTTTTTTACGTATGTAAAACGTTATGCAAAGTAACGCTATAGTACAAAGCAAATTAAATTAATATTTAGCTCTAAGAGAATATATGAAAGAGCCAAGTAAAGAAGTAGTAGTAAAACCTAACAAAACGCCATTTTGGTTTTTTAAAATTAGATAGAGGATCGATGGAGAACGAACGACCCGTTTCAGAGACACAGGGATAAATAAAAACATATAAATATATAACGTATGTATATACAGATCTAGCACATAACCATCCTTTTGTCTTCGCAGTTGGGTAAAAAAAATTCTTAAATTAATATAAAATTTTGAGTAACCATAAAGACGCTATTTCAAAATAAGTACATAACATAAATAACGCTAATATACATTTTAAATAAAGTTCCTAAAATAACAATATGCCATTTTAATTCTAATGTGTTGATAATATTTTCGCCATAATAACAATTTAACTAAATATTTTGATTAAAACGCTATCTGATAAAAAATTTACTAATCAGTAGTCACACATATCAAAAAGAAAAAATACTATATTGTTGTAATTAATCATTAAATTTATTAAACCAATTACAAAATACATTGACTATATTAGTGCTGCATTTTTATTCCCACACGTATAATGTGCCATGATTAAACATTATAGAGATAAACTTCCGTTGCGAAAAAAAAAGAATGTAATCATGCGTTAAATATATAGACGGATAAGAAAAAGAAAACGGAAAAAAATTGAATTAATCCTAATTTGTTCACCAAGATTAGGCTTGCGATAACTTACATTCTCAAAGAACCCTTTACTTCCCTTCCCAGCCCTCAAGTTTCTTTAAGCCGCTTTTAAAAGAAGTTCGACAAACAAAGAGCTTAATTCGTAACGAACTAAGAACTTGGCGAGCGCATTGATCTATAGAACAATTTAAATTATACGCTTTAGGTATTTTATAATGATAAAATCTCGATCAGATATCTAATGGCTGCACAAAAGACACGAGGGTAATATGCGTTGTACACGTGAGACGAATTTAATCGTTTATTAAGAAAATCACATCTGGAAAGATCGATCAATTCTTACAATTGCAACGAATGCGAATAGCCGAGTGTATCCCCCCTATCAATGTTGAATATTTTACACGATGTTTTTTCGCTCGTCCACAACAATGCCGATAACATTTGAAACAATTTCCCTATTAATTACCCCATATTTGCATATTCAAGCGCTGCCATCCCATACAGGGACGTCCATTATTATAATTAAGCAATTTTTTTCGCGCGAAAAGTTTACAACGCACGACGGTTAGCGCAACCGATGCCAATCGTGAGCGTCAGACGATCGATAAACTTGCGCGTGCGACTGTACGTACTACGGAGAGTTTCTCAACTGCCCGCAAAATTATATACACCGTTACCGTTTTCAGCATGCAGATAAAACGTGGAGCTTTAAACACTTACACTCCGTATATGAGAGTATCGTCGCGATCGTCGGTCGATAAGCGCTGCGTTTAATTACTCAATTTCAATGTGTGCAATTTTGATGCGTGTATTTGCAATTTCTAAGGCGGTGCGATAATTACGTTTTTTCGGCGTCGATATTTCGAAGCTTATCGTGTCGTGTTCACGGAACGTAACGCTATTTACACTCACACGAAATGACGTTAACGCCTCTCGGACAGAGATGGAACGCGCCGACGCCGACGACGCGACGTGACGACGAAATTGCTTTTCCTCGATGCCGAACGGAAAAAATACATATACCGAGCGCGTATACCGAGTGTTTATTACAAAACTACGATTTATTGTTTAACGCTCCATGCGTGACTTATTAATTTCGTTGACCGAACCCACATATCCTGTAGGGCTTATTTTATACTAGTGGTCAAAATCGAAGCAAAGCAGTTTTTCTTCAAGGTGTACCTTTTTATTCAGTATGTGTATGTAAGTGCATATTATGGTTTTTTGACTGTGACAATTATGATGTGATAAATCACTTTTCTGGCATAAATAGTTATCTTGACTGACGATGCTTTTTATATTTTGCCGTATAGGCTATACGGCTCTATAAAGCTTTATCGAATCACTAAATAGTATTAAGAAGAAAATTAAAGTATTCACTTAAGTTGTTTGATATATTTTTTATAACATAAAAATGTTAGCTTTCCACAAATCTCTTTAATATAAACTGTAACTGTCAAATTTCAAACTCCCGTAAGCGGAAAAGGCTGTAAAATAGGCACAAAGTTTCCTCCTTAGACACTGGTCTTAATATTTAGATATACGTTGTGTTTTTTTTTAGAGTAATTGACACGCATTCATCGCGAATGAAAATCTCAATCACTTTCTTTATTTAATCTCGACTATGAAACGAATTCCACGCTAGATTACTATAACTAATTGCTATTATTTTACCATAAAATACCGTTTATAGCCCGAAGCGGCTTCTGTTCCTTCCCCGTAAGCGTGGACAAAAACTTGCAAATAAAAAAGACACTACAGTGCATACAAACTCGGTCGGTTGCGTATAAATATTTATTTGCATACACATGTGTTTAACAATGGATTACTGGTATCTGCACCATGTTAACGTGACTTTGTCGGGTGTGCGCGTGTGTTTGTGTGGTGTTAATGCGCCTGTGCGCGTTTCCGTCATTTCCCTGCGCGCGGGAGTCGTCGATCGAAACGATTGCCCACGCGTTTCGCATCACTCACCCTTGCCCTCGGGATAACTCGTTCGCTGACGATTTACATAAAACTCGATATGCAATCTTCACTTTTTTTTTCATTCCCTCAATAATGCATTCAAACGATAATCTAACGTTTTGCCTATGAGCCGTGCGAATGAACCTTAAGACAGTTAGAAACTTTTTCTGCTCGTTTCATGGTAAAAAGGAAAACAGTTCGATGTGATATCAATTACAATATCACTCGATCGGACGTTAGAAATTCATTTACAATCATCGCAGATTCAAAACATATTTATTACATTGATTTCATTATTGATTACAAGGCAGCATAATTAACTGCAAAAATATTTGGTCATAAAGTAAGAGATACTGTTACAAATTTTACTTTTAGATAAAGTCTAACATCACAACTAATACGTATCACGTACATAGAATGCTAACACCTCAATGTCTGCTCTATTCGTTATTGTTAGAGCGAAGTGCAGTTATTGCTAGACGTCGCCTATTTCTAGAAGTGTTCCCAGAGCAATAAGGGTCGCCTAACTGGACCTAGCCTCGGATAATCGAATTTATCCGCCATGTCACGGACTCGGGCACTGTGTACGCACGCTACGCGAGCGCCAGTTGAAAATCTATAATAATACGATATAATTCTACGAAGTGGAGTGCTGCAACGGGCATGGGCGCACATGGTCTGGGCGTGTCGCCGCGCACCAATGCCCTCTCCCCATTGTTTATCCCACGATTAAAACCAATTCAAACACTAACTCGCACTCGAAATTAAGCTCGAGTGGTGCTACGGGGCCCTTTGTTTTAGGCACAATACAAGCACTTGGTGGGCGCAGCGAAAGCTGCGGACTTGTTGCATTATTAATTACACCGCAACCATCGTTGGAAAATTAATAAAACCTATTCTCATTCATTTGTATAATTATTTCATAAATGTATATAGCAGACAGTTAGAACTCTGCTTATTAATTTCACTTTTTCAGTTCTAGAATGCGAAGTGATGTATTTATTTATTTGAAACACTCCTCTACATACGTTTTAAGTTAAAACTTAAACATTCATTTCACACATTCGAGACGAATAAGTTTTATATCGTATGAACAAACAAACGCTAACAACAATTCATAGTTGAAACGAAATGTTAGAAGACACAAATCATCTGATTAAAAAGGTTCACTGAAGTTGTGTGCATTTCGTCCCAAGTCCGCAATGGCTGTGGTCGCGTAGAGCTCGCTAAGCGTGGATTAAAAAGTAGGGTGATGGAGTTGTTTTGTACGAGCTCTTCAGGCTGCGCCGGCGCAGACGACAGCTGACGGCGAGCCGGTGTGAGAGCCGCGGATTTTTTAGTAATTAACAGGGCCATTGTTCTTTTATTAGTGTCGTGTACGGGCACTGCTATCTCGCTGAATTTCTCTTTTCATATATTTCTTTGCTGACGGCTTCCCACTGCAGATATGTTATGCAGATTAGCGTCTGTTGCGTTTCAAGAATACCGCGTGTGTCAATAGAAATTCTGCTCTTAGGCCATCTTATTGCATTGCGTTTCTTAAACTAAACATTACCAAAATAATATTAATAATCAGAATCAGTGATTCCGATAGCTACGGATTATTAATTTGAGGTAATTAGATTAATTAAAATAGATTATAATAACATTTAATTATATATCTTTTAATGTTA
>DWHQ01001126.1:0-11504 GCA_018247955.1 Eurytides marcellus marcellus | reverse complement strand
ATTTTAAACAGTTATATGATGAATTTTATGTCAAAATTGTGTGATGTGATAACTTTTATCTAAACTGTAGTCGATTATATAGTTTTTTCGTTTATGCTTTCTTACGTGTAATAGACTACTCATTAAGAAGGAGAGATATAGTATGTGTGAAAGATTGTTTTTACTCCAGTACAAAAAAATAAATAGAAAGTAAATAAAATGAAAGGAGATGAGTATTGCTGAAATCAACTGCCAGCCAACCAACCGGCATTTAAGCAACCTTACAACGTTTTCTTATACAGTTAAAAGTTAAGTGATTGTCGTCGGACAGGGATAAAAACGATTCTTTCAAATTAATTCGTTATGGTTGGATGGACTGTGCATTTTCAAAAAATATATTATAAAACATGTCAGCCTAGGTAGGCCGCTGAAGCACTTCGTTCAGTCTAGTGACTAATATTTTTAATTAGAAAAATAATTTTAATTTTATGAACTTTAAAATCAACAGATTCAAAGTAATGAAGTTATACAGCTATAACACATGTATAAAAATAGTTGTATAAAAAATGTATCTATATAATTTTGGCCAACCGCTCCATACAACAGGATCCATAGTGCGCCGTGGTAACCCTCATAAATACTCTTTATTTTTAGATCCATATGTATCCTGGCAATAAAGTGGTCCCACTAGTTAAACAGTTATTCTTTTATAGTGTTTTAATTTGACACTATCTTAACTTAAATATATTAGTCGCTACGTGCCTAAAACACATTTTCCTTGAAAAAGTAAAATAAGTAAATGGTTTAAATTTAAATAATATTTTAGTAAACTTTTATTAACTGAAATAGTTTAATTAATATTTCAGTACCAGGAAAACAGAATCTTTAATGTATAGAACATTAAATCTGTGGCCATAGATCAGAATATGATAAGTGCATTTTTGCTCAATATGACTTATTAATATGGGTATACTCGCCAAAAGATGCTCTTTCATTTCGTCATATCAGGATAACTATATGCAAAACTGTAATAGATTTCCTTAATTTTGAAAATTATTTCTTTTTCATATATCGAGTGTCTCACATTTTAATAGTGCCCTCGAGATTTCTAAATAAGTTAATTGTCCTGTAAAGTAATGAATTTGTACTTATCATATTCTGACCTATGGCCACAGATATTTAGTAATATTTAAAAAGTGTATAAACAGATAAGCTGTATGTTTTTGATTTGCTTTCATTCGTGCGCGTTGCACGTTTGCATTTTTGCACGCTCGTTGTAATATTTAATATTCAAATTCATTTTGTCGTTTGGTTTATGAAAACAAAATAGATACTAAGCGAATTATTGTTTAAAAAAGAATTTTTAGTATTCTTTCAGTTTAGTTTGTGTTCATATTCACATATAACTGTATTTCTTTTTCGACAGTAACGTGGCATTCAGTTAACCACACAGTGCCGAACGCTTTTATAAAAGACCCTGTATTTTGTACTACAGTGCATTCCTTTGATTCCATTACATCTCTCATCATCTAGTTATATAAATGTAAATACATGTCAGTTATTTAGCAACGCTGGAATTAAAACGGAAAAATGCTTATTAGAAAAAAAAAAGAAAGAAAAATATTAAAATCCAAAATAATTATTCAATTTATAAGCAAAATGATAAAATAACAATTTTCTAATACTTAGATATCGTTAAGACAACTTAGTTACCGGGATAGATGAGAGAGAGATAGATATATTACGTTAATAGGCGCTTGCCATCGAAACACGTAATGCATCCCATTATCGGGCTCCGGAGGAAACTTGCTCAAGTCCGTTACATACAAATGCCTTTCATTAACCCGTCGATGTTTCGTCCGAAATACTTTTGTGCAGAGCCATTGTGTTTTAAACCGCGTCTTTTGCGCATCACCATCGAAATAAAAGAGATAGTTTTTCGTGTGCTCGAAAAAACAGCTTTCAAGCCATTGGAATCTTTTTTGTGTATCGACAATATTGTCACCGATCTGGCACGTTCCTAAATAACTAACTCGTTATATTATTCGTTTAATTCAAATTCAATTTGTCTATGGATAAGATGAACTCATGTCACAAATCCTAAACCGAAGCAGTCGAGTTTTTATTATAAATAAAATATAATATAACATCGAAGAAAATTACTTTTGATAGATGTAAGCGGTAACGTTAATACGTAAGTCAATTACTCACAAAGCTAAAGTACTCTCTTAAATTCTCAAACAACTTTATCGATCATGATTGCTTCTACTAAAGTATATCGTGAGCGCGAGAAATACAAAATGAAAAACGACCTCTCGAACGCTGAATCATCACGGATCGCGTCTTAAATAATAAAGGCCATCGTTCAACTCTTTACTAAAACGTCGGTAGCGAAGCCTGAGAGGTCCATCAATATTCTACGGGCTTTGTTATTCATCGTTTCCTCCGAGAGGTCGAAGAAAACAAAAGGGAACAAAATAGGCCCGTTACTCCAGCCATTTCCGATACGGCCTACTCCGTCGTATCGACGAATCAAATTTCCTCTTCTATAGGAGTAAGTTCCAAGATCGTCCCTGCTAGATGGCACTCGGCCGGATGAATAACAATAGGTAAATTTATGTAAATGAGCCCCTTCTAAGCAACAAAAAGGAAACGAATGGAGACGCAAGCGTTAAACTCTATTGTCGAACGCCATTGTGTGTAATTTTAAAATATCACCGATATAGCGTATGACAGAACATATGAAACGTCTGGTTGTTCGAGAAATTTAAGTTAAGCGGACAAATGTTGTACGTGTTCAAAAATGGGATATTTCTCTATATTTCAGTATATAACTTAAAATAAATCAAGTAAATAAAAAGACAGACATTGTCAGAAATGAAACCCATTTTATTAAAGCAAATAATTCACAATGAATTTAATAACTTTTAAACATAAAAATAGAAATATAAAATGATCTCATACTTTAACCAGAAATTGGAGTTTCCATTTTATTCAATTTCCATTTCGTCTCTGACATAAAATGTTTCGATACCCACGCTTAGGAGATAGACGAAATTCACTTCTTGCTACTTTATATGAAGTAACATCGTGTGATGGCATCTCGCTCGTAAGCGGCAAACATGTCGGTAGGTGCTATGAGAAAAATTGAGCCGAAAAACAACGACATTGTTGGCAACTTTAGCCCTTTAGGTATGCGTTTCATTATAGGAATTTGCAGTATACCTATTACAGAAAGATATTTTCTTTGACATGGGGATAAGGATTAAAAGCTTTAATAAGGTGTATCTACATTATTCTTTAATATTACTATAACGATCGTGTTTTTGGGGAGCCGTACGTTAACTACGTAAAAATACGTCTGATTAAAATTGTTCTTACATTTTAAAATCCAACAAATTTCGTTTACTTAAAGCATAAGACACTTAATACTGTCTTACACCACCGTTACATTCGTAACGAAAGGATTTTTTTAATAAAACTTCAATAATCATAAAAAATAAAACCTGGAATACACTCAACCTTCCGTAATACGTCAGTATACGTCCGCAATTTACGTTGTTTCACTTTATCTCGCACATGTCGAATATGAAAAAAGCCCTCGCAAAACTTTCATTGCACGGCGCGTACCCGTGTGTGACACATAGCTGAGACATCCGCCAATTTCATTCCACCGCTCTCTCCCTGGAGCGTTGTAAACACCATTTCACCCCCCTTCATCCTCCCTCACGGTCTGCGTGCTTGTCCGACTGATATTCTTAAAGATGTACAATTGCGGATCCAGCTTAACCAGACCTCTACCAGACACTTATTCTCTACCCTTCCACTTGCAACATTCTTTGTTCACAGATCTCTTTAGAATTGCCACCGATATTCAGTCTAGGTACATTACGTTAGTAGATGACAACAAACAAGATGCGTCTAGAAAGTTTGGATGTTCAATTCAGCACCATGTAGATTGTTTGCTACAATCGTGTAAAATGTATTGACGCTTCTGCAATAACAAAGCTAAAGTTTTATTCGTATTGTTCAAATGGTCGTTAATAGATCAACCATATAATTTGACTTAAAAGAAACTCTTTATTATTCATTTATTATTATTTTATATTCATTTATTTACCTGTTGTTGGCCGAGATAATATTTTCCGTACAGACTTTACCTTTTTAAGTTTTAAATAAATACACATAATACATATATTCCCATTTCAAACATACTGTATAGTTTTATTTTAATAGTATAAAAAATTACAAAAAGGGTAATAATACACGAAGCCTATGATACATCGCACCGAACGTTTCTAATCAAGCGAATGGCCAAAGTCAATACATCTCTTCTTTACACAATCACCTACAGAGCAAATACATGAAATAACGCCCCATCCACAAACAATTCGGACACGAGTCGATCGCAACCCTTATTGGCTACAAGGCCTCTCATACTAGGCTGTTTGCAAGCTCTCGTTAACTTTGTTTGTGCGTGGCCTAATTTACGATCTGTTTGCCACACGCAAGGCTCGCTAATTGACCGATTTTAGCCAGATACATATCGTATGGACCCTTGGATTAACATTCTCGTTAATATACATATTTATAAAAGATAATATTATTAAAAAAAATGTCTATGAATTAAGCCGAGAAATTTGTACCAATCCCAGTGTTTTGAATATATATATATAGGCCTTTACATCTGTTACAGATGATTTAGATAGCATCCCGGCACTTACGCTCGTGGCTAAATAGGCCGATTCGGGACTGAATCACCCGGCCGCACCTGCGACAAGTGTATGCACCCCCAGAGGGTCGGGGGTTTCTGGCCAGCTCGTGACGTCTTATGCGTTTTTCTCTCAGCAAATTAAACCAGGCGTTATCGTGATTTGCTTGGCCTTCGGTAATAAGGTGACGCCACTTGCAACGATCTTCGGCCAGTTCCTCCCATTTGTTGCTAGGGATGTTGAAAGCAACCATGTCACGCTTGGCGCAGTCTTTAAAGCGCAACATGGGTCGACCAGTGGGCCTCCTTGCGTCTGCAACCTCTCCTAGCAGAATTTGCCTAGGCAAGCGTGTCCGTTCCATTCGGTGTACGTGTCCCAGCCACCTCAGCCGTCGCTGTTTAAGCGTAGCTGTGATACTAGGAATCTGTGCCACACCTAAAACAGCCTCGTTTGTTACGCGATCGTTCCATGTGATGCCTTGTATGTTTCGAAGACAGCGCATGTGGAAAGAGTTCAGTCGACGTTCCTGTTTTGCGTACGTCGTCCAGGTTTCCGCCCCGTACAAGAGCGTGCTCAGGATACATGCTTGATAAATAAGCATCTTCGTTTTTAACGTGAGGTACTTGTTGTCCCACACTCTTGCACGAAGCCTCCCGAACGTAGTAGCTGCTATGCCGATGCGGGTGTCGATCTCTGCGTCTAATGAGAGATTGCTCGACACATTCGAGCCTAAGTAGCAAAACTTGTCAACCACCTCCAATGAACCGCCGTTAAGCGTAATTACTGGGGGCTCTGAGCATCCCTGCGCTAAGATTACTGTCTTCTTTGTGTTAATAGTCATCGAGAAGAGATCACACGCCTTAGCAAACCTGTCCATTAGTCTCTGGAGTTGGAACTGATCATGAGCAATAAAGGCGGCGTCATCGGCAAAGAGGATACTGTCAACGAACAGATTCTGTCTGTGTCGTTTGGATTTAAGCAGAGAGACATTATATAGCCTACCATCGGATCGAGTATGTAAGTGAATACCCTGCTGATCTTCGCCGAATGCTACCTTCAGAATCACAGCGAAAAATATGCCAAAGAGGGTAGGTGCCAGAACGCAACCTTGACGAACACCTCTGCGCACGGCAAAAGGCGCGGATGCGTCGCCGTTGTGCAGCACTGTGGCTTGCATACCCTCGTGGAACGACTGTACGATCTTTAGGAGCTTCGGAGGGCATCCGATTCTTTCAAGAACCGAGTACAACCCCTCCCTACTTACAGTATCGAAAGCCTTGTTTAGATCAACGAAAGCGATGACTAGTGGGGTTTGTTGTTCTCTACACTTTTCCTGCAGTTGTCGAAGAGAAAATATCAGGTCGACAGTTGACCGTTTGGACCGGAATCCGCATTGCGCCTCAGGGTACACGCGTTCGGCAAGCTTTTGCAATTTACCTAAAATGGTTCTTGCAAAAACTTTGCCGACGATGCTAAGGAGGGAAATTCCGCGGTAAAAGTTACAGTCACCGCGATCGCCTTTTCCTTTGTATAAAGTGACGATGTTAGCATCGCGCATGTCCTGTGGCACATAGCCCGCATCCCAACATTTGGTCAGGTGGTTATGAAGGACGGGAAGGAGGCACTTGAGTTTGACGACTTCTGTGTATACCAAGTCATTGCCTGGACTCTTTCCGCATTTGAGCTGCTTGACGGCTTGGTCTAGTTCCTCTACTGTAGGCGCAGCGTCTAACTCGTGCCAGGTTACTAGGTTCGGGACAAGGTTCACTGCTTCTGGTTTAATATCCACTGGGCTCGAGTAGAGACTGGTGTAGTGTTCTACCCATCTCGACATCTGGCGACTGCTGTTTGTTATAACAGAGCCGTCGATTTCCTTGAGCGGTGCCGTCTTTTTCGGAGTAGGTCCAATGGCCCTCTTAATGCCTGCGTAAACTCCGCCAACATTACCCGCGTTTGCGCACGCTTGTATATCTTGACACAGCTTGGTCCAGTAAGCATTTGCATAGTGGCGGGTGCTTCGCTGGAGTGAGGCTTTTGCCTTAATAAGATTTTCACGTGTTAAATCGCACGGGTTAAGGCGGAATTTTAAGGCGGCTTGGCGTTTCAAGTCAATAAGTGGTACCAAGTGCTCCTGATTTTCGAGAAACCAGTCACGACCATTCACTTTCTGAAACCCGAAGGTTTCGACTGCGGTGTCGGTGAGGAGAAGTTTCACTCTTTCCCACTCTTCCTGTGGCGACGCCAACCCGTCCCATGTCGCAACTTTTGCGCGGACCTTGTCCCCAAAGGACTCCACTGCCTCCAAGTTCCGGATTTCAAAAAGATTAAGCTTTTTTTTACCCAGAGGCCTGGTCGAGTGAATCCTCTTAGGAGTGAGTCGAACTTTGGTCGCAACAAGACTGTGGTCAGTATCGCAATTCGGACTGTGAAACGCCCTTGTGTGAGTTGTTTCCCGCAGGTCCCTCCTTCTAGTAAGGACAAGATCTAGTTGATGCCAGTGCTTGGAACGAGGATGCATCCAGGAGACTTTTCGCATCATTTTGCCTTTGAAATAGGTGTTTGTGACACACAGCTGGTATTTAGAACAAAACTCTAGTAATCGTTGTCCATTTTCATTTTGCTTACCTATGCAGTGAGCACCGAGGCATTCAGGCCAGGCGGATGTGTCCTGACCAACACGAGCATTAAAGTCACCCAAAATGTGCAATCGGTCAGTTGAGTGCACTCCACGCACTGCTTCCTCGAGCTGGTCATAGAATCGGTCCTTGGTCTCAGGTTTTGAAGAAAGCGTCGGTGCGTATGCAGAAATAAGGGTGACAAAGCCACTCTTAGTGTTAAGACGCAAGACCATAATGCGCTCAGACACACCCAATGGTGACTCTATCGTGTGAAGTAGGTGGTTGCGGACAGCAAATCCTACACCATGCTCTCGAGTCTCTGAGGAGCTCTTGCCTTTCCAGAAAAAAGTGTAGTTTGCTTCGCGAATAAGCCCTTCGTCTTCAAGCCTGGTCTCTTGGAGAGCTGCAATATCGATGTTTAGCCTTTTGAGTTCAATATCGATGGCAATGGTTTTGCGCAGGTCTTTTGCGCAATCAGAACTTCCACAGATGGACGGGAAGCTTGTCCTCATTGTACGGACATTCCATGTCGCAAAGCGCATGTATGTTGCGTTGGTGTTGATGGAAGATTTTTGTTTCGTATGAGCAGGTGGTTTTTTTTACAGCGTCAACGTCTAGCCGCAAGGCCTGTGTTCCGTTCACCCAGACGAAACAAAATTAACGCTGAGGCGGATCAGTACCTTATTGGTCGGGGGCTGCCCAACTTAAAGCAGGCGGTAACTGATCAGTGGATCTGCGATGGATCCTCCTACTGTCGAGGGTGACCCCTGGCGTCCGCACTTACGCCTATTTGTACGAACTTATGACCGGTAACTGCCACACCCCGTGTTGTTTTCCACCTACAAAACAGGCGGGTGAAGTGTCCTCTCCACGGATGCTATCACGCCTGGGACAGACGACTTTGTGGCAGCATGGGCTTGCCCAGAACCCTTGCCACCCTCTCCTCCTCCCCGGCAGGACCCACAGGAATGACGAGTCAATACGTGTGGTGCCGGTTTGGTCGCAGGTACCTAGCTAGCTAGAGCCTAAACGGAAGGACCATTCCGGGTTTATCGTTAGTTTTCCTTCTGTTTGGAGACTGGGTGTTATTGTCTCAGTATGTATTTACAGGGACTGTGCCCCCCCTCATCAAGTTTTTACCATCCAGCCGACGTGGGTAATAGGGAGTGGCCGTTTCGATGCCTTTGCAACTTTGTAGGGCCACTTGATGAGAGATTGTGGAGTATTAACGATTTTAACGTCAGTTTGCCGCCATCACAGGGAAGGCCGACTAGCAAACTGTGACGCTAATTCTCCACTTCACCCTGTAAGGAGCGGGACATGGAATAGGGAAGGGGATACTACTGCCACGGGAGAAGGCGAGGTGTGACAGCAGTAGCTCGAGCAGTCCGGGGGCGCATCCCCGTAGTGGCTCTTACCAGTTATCGTAAGAATATCTAGTAAGAGCCACCCTCGTGGACGTCAAATCTTTTTAATTGAATAATGTATAGTATTCGCATAACAATTTTTCATCTTTTATAAGTTATTCTTGTTTTTTATATATTTCTTGCGCGATTTTCGACACAAAGTTTTCAAAGTGCGTTGATTATTTATGAAGTTACATATTATGTACATCTTGTTTGGTATAATTTTAGATGCATTTCAGCATGTGTACAATAAAGGTGGAGACAAACGGCGTGTAGTGACAACGAAATATTAAAAATGTGTCTGTTCACCCTTCGCAAGAAGTGTAAGCGTTTATATTAAGCCACGTTATAATATATTACTCAAGTTTATGTAAGCCACTCTTGACAGTTACAGTTTCAAATAAAAAGGACAAAACAGAGATTATATACATTAACGAAAGTTTGTCCCTTCTAAGAAAAGGCAGTAGCAGCATTCCTCTTTTGTTTCGGTCAGAAGAAAGAGACAAATACACCTTCAAAGAATAAAACAAGCGATTGAACCGAGGACTATTGGAAAACTTTCAGTTTCGGAATTGTTTTCGGAGCGGACAGTTCGTTTCAACAGTTGTTCCGTACTGTACCTTCGGGAATTGAATACAGAACTTTAATTGAGTAAATAGCTGTTTTCCATTTAACTCCCTTAGGCCTTCTGCGGGAATTAAATCAAGTCGTAAACGTACTTACCGACGATAAGAAAAAGAATTTGAGAATAGTCAGCTTAACCAGATTTTTTCTTTTTTTTTTAAATAAAAGGTGACCTTATTTTAAGAGATATCTTGCTTTCGAAATTTGATTGGTTTCCAATCAGTTTTTGACGTCTAATGAATCTACTACCTGTTCGGAAGAAAATGCCTCAGTCCTGAGAAGAATAGGCGAAAGAAAATCAGCTGTAAGGACCCTTTACACACACAGACACCCAGATCCAAAACAATTACGTTCATAAAAATATTTGTGCCCGGTTAAATTTTTTAGTGTATTTTTAAAGTTTAAGGAGATAACGCACATAGTTACAAAAATTTGACGGATTGTTTTTTTTCCTTCTTTACCATTATAAATCACCGTTATAACCGTTATAAATCATTACATAGTATAAAATGAAGTCGCTTCCACTGTCTGATCGCTTAAATCTTTCAAACTATTCAACGGATTTTAATGCAGTTTTTAGCAATAGATAGAATGATTCAAGAGGAAGGTTTTCATGTATGACAGATATTATGTACTTTAATAAAGAAAAGCCGAAAAATTCAAAACGGCTGGCGGGCCGTACGTTTTGTCCCGGTTGACAGCAGTCGGCGGGCGTAGGGTATATTGTATACAATATACATTACCATGTGTATTGTATACAAAGCCATCCTGTAGTATAGACTAATCATCAATATTATTAATCACTCCGCACTGTCCCATATTAGTACCTACATTGCACCCGTGCGAAGCCGGGGCGGATCGCTAGTACGATATAAAAACAGAAATTTTACGGTAAAAATAACCTGGGATTAATCGTCAATGGGACAACCAACACTCAATACGTCCCGTGACCATAAAACAGTGCAGTGTTTAAAACTTCAAGTATTAAATTTTATAATAAAAAACGATACAAATCCATAAATAGTTTAATTTAAGAATGTGAAGATTATATTTTTTTATTTATGCTTTACAATACATAACGTAAGTATTATAATCAGCGAAGTTAATGCCATAAAGCATTTCCTCAAAAAATTTCGAAAAAAAAAAAAAAAACATTAACTTGCCAAGGTTACAGAACGTTAAAATTAAATACACTTTCGTACAGGTATAAATATATACGTGTACGAAAACATTGCTGTTCTTTTAGGGTATTTGGCCATTGACACTGTTTACTATATTGGAATGGGTACAACATTTGATAATTAAGCAAAAAAAAGCCATTACGTCGTTCAGGTTACAGAGAATGACAAAGAAACACAGATTTAATTTTGGATGAGGCGGGCGGGTTTCCTTATCGGGCAATCGGCAAATTACATCGTTTACAACATCAGTAAGAGTATCTAATAATTTGGCACGCGAAAGTCGTTTCAATACAAATAGGAGAGAGTCCAATGGAATAAATCGCAATAACGACTGATCGACCGACCTTATCTGAAAAACGGCCCCTGCAACCGTTTAATGGGCCAATAAAATCTTGCTAAACTTTAAATGCATTCGCCCTGGGTGATAAATTAACAAATCGCTCTAAACACGTCCCATAACGCTGGACGGACACTTCCGGAGCGCTTGTAGAGATTTGTAACTGAGAAATAATGTCACGGGATGCTTTATGCGGTTCGTATATCAATTGGTCATGTTCGTTTTGGTACAACGATCTATTCTGCTTTACTAACTTGCAATAGCCAATTGCAAATTAGTAAAGCACGATGAATTCTAGTTTTGGAGTTTTATGTTGGAAATATTAACAAAAAAGAACCCATCCCTTTTGCCTTCATCCTCTATCTATCCCTCTTCCTCCTCCCTCTCACTCCACCTCCCTCCCTCTTTCGAAAATCCCCCCTCTTAAAAGCTGATAATGCATTTGGAAGTTCTGTAATGTTGCCAATACCATGGGCAGTGGTGATCCCTTAGCATCAGGTGAGCCGCTTGCTCGTTTGACATCCTACTTCATAAAAAAAAAAAGATATTATTTTGGTCATAGAAGTTTACATACGGCACTTTAAAATATTTAAATAGTCCATTATTTATAACAACAAGCTATTTGGAGTCATTGTAGTGGTTAAAGA